>CM066031.1:1043812257-1043914224 GCA_033557465.1 Ichthyophis bannanicus
AACTCCTGTTGTACCCTCTCAAAAGGCTTCCAATTTGAGCATCCAGGAGTTGACCTAAACTCCATATGCCACTACCTTGCCAAGATTTCCTAGCTACCACGTTTTTCCATATTTTTATTCGGGTATTAAACCATAGCTGCTTCTGCAACGAAGGGGGGTCTACAAGACCCAACCTTTGTTCCAGGAACCTAAAGGCTTCTTGTGTGCTACGAACTATTTGACCAACCCTGAATACATCTGGCAACGTCATTCCAATTAACAAGGGTACAGGGTTAGGTGCAACAATATGTTCCTCTACCTCAAACCACGTTGGCCTCCCCCCTGTGGCATCTGAAAAAAACATTTCGCTCCTTGTTTGAGGTTTAAACGCTTGATGATAGTTTTGAAAATCTGGAAGTTGAACCCCTCCAAAACTTTTCTTTGCAGTTAACTTCCTAAATGCAATCCTTGGAGGTTTACCCTGCCACAAAAATAGACTAAGTTCTCGCTCTAGTTTTCTTGTAAAAGTTAACTGGTATAGAGACAGGCAAACATCTCCAATATAATTAATCTTTGGGGCCAATACCATCTTTATGGACTCTACTCTACCCCACCACGATAACTGTAGGGGAGACCATTGTATCGTAAATTGCTGCACCATTTCCTGTAAGAATTTTTATGTTTACTTCACAGTCTCATCCAAATTATATCTATATCTCACCCCTAAGTACTTAATCGCTTCTGATGTCCAAACAAAAGGAAAAGGCTCGATCATAGCTTTAAATGTCAATTTATTCAATGGGAACGCCGTAGATTTCGACCAATTATCCGATACCCGGATAACTGGGAATAGTTACCTATTACCTTTAAAATTTCCTCTAACAAGGAGGGTGTGTAAATAACAGCCAGGTCATCCGCATAGGCAGATATTTGACATGCAAGTCCCGGACCTCCACTCCTGAAATCTCTTTAGAGTGCCGAATCAAAAGGGCCAAAGGTTCTAAGGCAATATTGAACAATAGCGGGGATAAGGGGCAAGCCTTGCCTCATGCCCCTCTGAAGGGCGAACGAAGCTGACATTGTACTGTTTACAAAAATGCGGGGCTGTGGGGTTAGTGTATAACACTTCGATTAACCGCATAAAATTGTTTCCGAAGCCAAACCAGTGCATGGTCTGGTACAGAAAAGCCCATTCCAACCGGTCAAAGGCCTTTTCTGTGGTCCAACGAGAGGCCTACCAGCGGAGACTCACTACCCTCCACCATGGCTATGATATTCAATAGAAGCCGAGCATTGTCAGACGTTGATCGGCCTGGGACAAATCCACATTGATCCGGATGAATCAGATCTGGGATAACTTTTACCAGTCTCCGCGCCAGAACCGACGCATTACAGTTTATAATCAGAATTCAATAAAGAAATTGGCTGATAATTTTTCTACTTTGAGGGGGTCCCTACCCGCTTTTTCCAAGACAATAATTGTGGCATCGTTAAAGGAACCAATGGTAGGCAAATGCTCATCAAGCTGAATAAAGTATTCCACCAAATGTGGTATTAACTCTATTTCAAAAAGTTGATAAAATTCAGACGGAATACCATCTGGCCCAGTCGCTTTCCCCCCTTAGCCATTGCTTTTAACGCTTCCTGAATTTCACAAGCAGACATTCCCTTATCCAAATCTAACACTTGGCATGAGGTGAGGGTTGGGTGTGGCACATCTGCAAGCAACTTCTGAAAACTATCTATCACATTCTGTTTCAGATCCATGCAGGTTTTCATAAAAGGAGCGAAAAGCTTCTGCTATCTCCGAACTCTTCGTCAGCTCTACTTGAGACTTCCCCTTAATAACCGCAATTCTATTTCTTAAGGACCGGGGTTTCAGCATACTCGCTAATCTACTACCTATCTTATTACTTTCGACATAGTATTTAGCTTGTTGAATCCCAGCGACCTGCTCAGCCTCCTCACTTAAAATAAGATTATATTGGTATCTCAACCTCTGCAGGCGTAGCAAGATCTCAGGATCAGATCTGGAAATCAGCAACCTTTCACTAGTCTTAATTTGATCATCTAAGGCAACCAGCTTGGCCTTCTTTACACGCTCTAGACCAATCGAAAAACTCGTGACCTTAGCCCGGGTGAAAGCTTTGAAAGCTTCCCACCAGGCTCACCCCGCTGTATCTCCCGGTTGATTTTTGGCAAAGTATTCCTTAATGCCCTCCCACTATATTCCTGAAAAGCTTTGTCCCCTAACAGGGATCTTCTAAACTAGGATTCCCCGCCTCAACTTCCCCATACCTCAAAGTAAAAGTAATAGCCGCATGATCCGAGATATGTGCTGCACACATATCCGCCTTAACGACCATCGGCAACAAGGTCTTGGAAATAAGGAAGTAATCTATATGGGAGTGGGAGCCGTGTGGGAGGGAAAAAAAGGAGTACTCCCTGCTTGTGGGATGCTTGACCCGCCAAACATCTGAGAGGCCTTCCCCTTGCATAATAGAAAGGACTACCGAGGTAGCCTGATGGCGCCTGTGTGCCCTGAATGGAGTGCAGTCCAGCAGAGGGTCCAAATACTAAATTTAGATCCCCTCCCCGTACATCCCCCGTGCTCCTCATCATCGCATAACAGATGCTTCTTGCTCTTCAATGTAGGCACGCAGCAGATTTGGATCTTCGAATGTCCGCGTTTGGTTATGCAGAGTAACCCGCATTCTTGCCGGAGAAAAGAGCCCATACCTGGCCTGCAATAGTTGTAGCCTTGGTCGGAAAGCCAGCAATAATTTCCTTCTCTCCACCGTTGCTTTATGGAAATCTTGATAGAACGCAACACAGGATAAAACTAAAAGAAAGAAAGAAAAGTGAAATAAGGATAGCAAAATCAAAGACAGAAAGAAAGATGGCAAAAGATGTGAAGTATGGTAACAAAACCTTTTTAGGTATATTTGGGAGAAGAGGAAAATCAGAGGTATAATTGCAGGACTCAAAAGTGATAAGAACGGATTTGTGGAAAGTGATACTGAAAAAACGAACATGCTAAACAAATACTTCTGTTCTGTTTTTACTAAAGAGAATCCTGGAGAAGGACCACCTGTGATTGACAAATATACAAATGGGAATGGAGTAGATACCACACCATTCACAGAAGATGTTGTGTTAGAAAAACTTGCAAAACTGAAGATGGACAAGGCCATTGGACCGGATGGGATACATCCCAGGATACTGAAAGAGCTCAGAGAGGTTCTTGAAGGGACTTTAAGGGATGTTTTTAATAGATCCTTGGAGACTGGAAAAGTTCCACAGGACTGAAGAAGGACTGATGTGGTACATCTTCACAAAAGTGGTAATAGGGAAGAGGTGACAAACTACAGGCCAGTAAGCCTTACCTCGGTGGTGGGAAAAGTAATGGAGGCACTCCTGAAAGAGCAAATAATGGACTTTCTCGAAACCAACAGATTGCATGACTCAAGACAACATGGTTTTACCAAAGGACGATCTTGCCAAACAAATCTGATTGAGTTCTTTAACTGGGTGACCAGAGAATTAGATCAAGGGCATGCGATGGATATGATCTACCTAGATTTCAGCAAAGCCTTTGATACTGTTCCTCATAGGAGGCTTATCAATAAACTCAGTAGCTTGAGGATGGGTCCCAAGGTGATGAACTGGATCAGAAATTGGTTGACTGACAGATGACAGAAGGTGATGGTAAATGGAACTCACTCAGATGAAAGAAAGGTGATTAGCGGTGTGCCCCAGGGTTCAGTCCTGGGGACGATACTGTTCAATGTATTTGTGAATGATATTGTGGAGGGTCTGAATGGAAAAGTCTGTCTTTTTGCAGATGGCATGAAAATTTGCAACAGAGTGGACTCCCCTGAGGGAGTGGGAGAACATAAGGAAATATCTACAAAAGCTGGAAGAATGTTCTGATGCTTGGCAGTTAAAATTTAATGTGAAGAAGTGCAGTGTCATGCACTTGGGAAGCAAAATTCCAAGGGAATTGTATGTGATATGGGGCAAGAGGTTGGTGTGCAAGGACCAGGAGAAGGACCTTGGAGCGATTGTTTCTGAGAATCTCAAGGTGGCAAAACAGTGTGACAAGGCGGTAGCAAAAACCAGAAGGATTCTGGGTTGCATACAAAGAGGAATTACCAGCTGAAAGGAAGAGGTACTAATGCCACTGTACAAGTCATTGGTGAGGCCTCACTTGGAATATTGTGTTCAGTTTTGGAGACCGTATCTCGCAAAGTATATAAAAAGACTGAAAAGGGTTCAGAGGAAGGTGACCAAAATGATTTGGAGCCTGCATCAGGAGACATATGAGTAGAGGCTTGAAGACCTAAATATGTACACTCTGGAGGAGAGTAGGGACAGGGGAAATATGATTCATACATTCAAATACTTAAAGAGTATTAATGAACAAACAAACCTCTTCCAAAGACAGGGAAGCTGTAAAACTAGAGGGCATAACATGAAGCTGCAAGAGGGTAAACTGAGAGGCAATGTCAGGAAATACTTTTTCACTGAAAGGGTGGTGGATGCTTGGAATGCCCTCCCAATGGAAATGGTGGGGGCAAAGACAGTGACGGAATTCAAACTGGCACAGACACAGTGGATCCCTTTATAGCAACAGGATAAAGTCAAAATAAACATAACTAACTATTTCAACAAATCAGGGGTGACCTACACGGAGCGGTTGGTACACCCTTAAACAAAGGCATGCGGAGGGGTGACCTGCATGGAGCGTCAGGTGCACCTGCTCTTGCCGCCATGCTGGGCAGACTAGATGGATCATACTGGTCTTTATCTGCCATCATATACTATGTTACTATGTATGTTACTATATTTGTATGTTATGATTATTACTATCAAATGTGGATGCAGTGTCCAGGAAAACTAGTATAAATGCATGTTTGTTGGACTATAGTCCACATATAAGATTGTTGAATAAAGTTAGCATAAGGGTCTCTATGCTGTGGTGAGGTCTAAACCCATGTTGTTGATCATCAAGGGGGGCACTGAGAACAACAAAGCCGAGCAGTTGAGTCAGTACCACTTTTTCAATGACCTTCACTAGGAAGGGTAGACTCGATATGGGTCTATATGAATTGGGCAGGTTTTTGACTATGGATGGAGTTTTTAGCATTGGTTGGATTATGGCTTGTTTTAGGAGGGATAGCATATGACCTTGGTGTAAGGAGTGGTTTACTATTTCTAGTATTGTTGGGATAGCTCATCTTTAGTTGATTTCAGCCAGCTAACTGGGCAGGGGTCAGTTGGGGAGGTGGTTGTACTTATGCAACTGATAATGTTTTTAATAGGTCTAAGATCGATTAAGTGGAATGTCGCCCATATGTGTTGTAAGGGGTCAGTGACGAATGATTGAGAGGAGAGGGGCAGGAGTGGGCAGGCTTGTGAGGTATGGGATTTGAGTTTCTCCATATAATAGTTTGCTAATATTTCGAGGTGGATACTTACTTTCTTGTCATCAGGAGTGAGTGTTCTAGTTAAGGATCTTACAATGGAGAAGAGTTCTCGTGGCCTGTTGAGAGATTTGGAGAGAAGGGATGCATGGTATTCTTTTTTTCCGATTATTTATGAACTCTGTATAGGTTTTTAGGGTGAGCATGGAGGATTTATTATCATTTTTTAGTCTAGTGTGTCTCCCTTTATCTTCAAGCTTATGCAAATTTTTTTTTTAGCAATTTTAATTCTGTTGTGAACCATGGTTTGGAGGTTTTTGAGTTAGGGTTGGGAGCATGGGGGGGGGGGGGGCGCTAGTGCGGCCCTGGAAAAAGAGGCGTTCCCGTTGAGGATGATCTCATTAGGTTCAGTGAGAGAGGTGTCTAAGTGGGGGGAGGGAGGTATTCAAAAAGGTCTCCTTGTCAAATTGTTTGAATTTTTTAAGGAGTTGGAGTTTGGACTCAGTGGCAGGTATGAGTGGTATGGCAGGAAGATTGTATGCAATCAGAAAATGATCCATCCAAGGAACAGAGTGTGTTGTAGAAGTGGAATAGTTTATGTCTTCAGTAATATTTGTTTGGAGGAAGATCAGGTCTAAAATATTCCCCTTTCTATGGGGCGGGGTCTGTACCACTTGAAGGAAGCCAATATCAAACATTGCATTTAGAAAGTGGGTGGCATGGAAGCTAAGGAGTGATGGTAAGTTGAAATCTCCAAGGATGATGTGGAATTTGTTTTGCGGTGAGATACATGCTATTTCCAGTATGGATGAGAGGTTGTCTGGTGAGGATAATGGTGGTCTGTATAAAAGAGTGATGGAAAAATGTTTGTTCTGAATGATTAGTATATCCATATCCTCTATGTTCTTACATGTATGGAGACTTGCATTAAATTCTTTTTTTGCTATGATTAGAACCCCTCCCCCACGTTTGGTCGCTCTTGGGCAGTGGTATAATTTGTAGTTAGGGAGGGTGAGCTGATTAATCAGGACAGTGTTGGACTCAGATAACCAGGTTTCTGTTAGACACAGTATTTTGGGGGTATTGTCATTTATGAGATCCAGGATGATGAAAATTTTGTTCCTGATTGATCTTGTATCCAGGAGTAAACATTTAATAGGGTGATTAGGTGATGGGGGAAGTTTGCTGTCATTTGTTTGTAGTGGAGTAATGTAAATGAGTCTGCTGCACTGGCGTTTGTGGGTGTTGTATGTGGGGTAGAGCTGGAAGATGGAAGGATTGTTGCAAGAGTGGTGCTATATGATAGGAATTTGAAAGTATTGTGGTGTTGTTGAGTGGAGAGAATGAATAAGTGTGGATAACAGTAGTAAGCAGAATATCTAAGGTATAATGCACAGGTTTTCCATTTTAGATAGGCAAGAAACAGGCTGGGATTATGGGAGATTGTATGTAGTCAGAGTTGATTCCAGCGTTCAGCATTGTTCAGCACGTTGAAGAGGATACTTACAGTTTTGATGAGTTGATTCTGCTTCCGTAACGGTTTGGAGAGATATTGCTGAGTGTAATTATTCTTGCTTATGTTTCCCACCTAAGGGCCACGCTAAAGGGCCCTCTGGTGAGGCCCCCAGGTGCGGGCATGCCTGGAGGCAAGTGCTTTTAAGTTCTTGGTCCTGCAGTTTGATCCTGCCTTGGAGGGAGGAGTGGGATGGAATTTCAGCTCCCGCTTCCACCCCCCCCGATGCTGGATCGGTCCAGGTTGATGAGTCAAGTTCACTGACAGCAAAGAGAAAATGGTAGAATTTGGCTGATGTCAGTAAGGCTAATTCCTAAAATATAATCAATAATTATATTTATTTACTAGAACACATATCAGATTTAAACAGTGCATCAATATATAAAATATTTTCCAAACAAAAATGTATCAACTACAAATAAACCCTGTCAAAATAAAATCTGCCATAACTTGTAGCATTTGCAGAGTAATTCTATAATCTCCCATCCAGTTAACACATGGTTCCAAGTGCATATATTGGGCCTATTCTATAAAGTAAAGTACCAACATGTCTTACCCTACATGTGGCAATCACGTGTGCTCTAGAGCAGTTCTAAATAACTGCACCTAGATTTGGAGAACATGTGCATAACTTATAATATTCTATATCTTACATTTGTAAATGTAGGCCCCTTCCTGGACTCCACCCTTTGGCCCACCCCGACTAAAAGTACATGCTATAAGACTTATATACATGCTTATAGAATAGCAAAAGCCTAAAGAGAGTGTGGAGGAGTAGCCTAGTGGTTAGTGCAACTGCCTAGTACCCAGAAGATCAAGGGTTTAATTCCCACTTGCACTCCTTGTGACCTTGGGCAAGTCACTTTACCCTCCATTGCCTTGGAAGAAAAGGCTGGCAATCTACTTCCAGTGATACATTGCCAAGAAAATCAAGAGGTAGCTGGGTCACTATGAGTCAACACTGACTTGACGGCACTAAAAACACAAAAAGAGAGTGTATAAATACCAACTCATGCACTCAGGTTTTTTGGAATAGGGACTAACAAGCATTTCTAGCATGTAACTTTCTGCACACCCTTTATAGATTTACCACCTAAATGCCAAATCGAGATGCATAGTATTGCATGCATGCAATGTGCCATCGAGCCAATGATGACTCCTGGCGACCCAGCAGTTCCTGGGTTTTCATGGCAGTGTGACCGGAAGTAGATTCCCAGGCCTTTCTTATGAGGCAATGGAGAGTTAAGTGACTTGCCCAAAGCCCAAGGAGTCCTGCCTGTAAACAATGCTGTCCAATGCCCTGTCAAGTAATATGATGATTAACCTGCAGACAACTAAAAACATCAATCACACCTAAAGAAACAAAATCATAAATCCAATCAAACCTGATAACTATATCACCTCCCACTGGGGTTATGCCATATGGAACAACCAGTTTTTTATTACCTTAAGGAAACAAAGGTAGACATTTTGTAATAGAATTTTCCTTGCAAGACTATTCTTTAGGAAAGTGCTACATCAGAGTGCTTGATATCTAGAAACATAGAAACATGACGGCAGAAAAAGGCCATATGGCCTATCCGGTTTGCCCTTCCATACCAATTACTATAGTCCCTTTTTTTCCCCTTTAGAGATCTCCTATGTTTGTTCCATGCTTTCTTGAAGTAAGAGGCAGCCCTGGTCTCGACTAATTCCACTGGGAGACTGTTCCATGCATCTACCACTCTTTCCGTAAAGAAATATTTCCACATATTACTCCTGAGTCTATCCACTTTTACTTTCATCCTATGCCCCCTCATTGCAGAGCTTGCTTTCAATGGAAAGAAGCTCTCCTCCTGTGAATTTATACCACAAAGGTATTTAAATGTCTCTTTCATATCTCCTCTCTCCTGTCTTTCCTCCAAAGTATAAATATTAAGTCTGTCCCCAATTGCTTTATGGAAAAGCCCAATGACCTCTTTGGGTAGCCACCCTCTGTACTGACTCCATCCTGTTTATATCCTTTTGAAGGTGTGGTCTCCAAAATTGTACACAATACTCCACATGAGATCTCACCAAAGACGGGGGAGCCTACCTGCATCGGAGATAGACGCGGCAAGGTTTTCAGTGCCGCGGGAGCAGCTGGCAGGTGCCTGGAGGCCCTGCCCGGATCCGGCCAGGCAGTGGGAGGGTCGCCCTCGGCAGAGGAGGACCCCTTCTCCGATCCTCCATTTCTTCCGGTGGCTGCAGGTGGTCATTGGGGAGCCTACCTGCATCGGAGATAGACGCGGCAAGGTTTTCAGTGCCGCGGGAGCAGCTGGCAGGTGCCTGGAGGCCCTGCCCGGATCCGGCCAGGCAGTGGGAGGGTCGCCCTCGGCAGAGGAGGACCCCTTCTCCGATCCTCCATTTCTTTCGGCGGCTTCTTCACGCGGCCGCGTCTCGCGGCCCGCGTGGCGTGACCTAAGGGGCGTGGTACAAGGGGCAGGACACGCCCCTTGGGCGCCCCTTCGGCGCAACTGAGAAGCTGAGGCTGGTTGTTTTGCGTCATGGGCAAACGCAAAGGTAAAGCTGTGAAATCTGGTGAGAAGGTGCTAGTTGAGAAAATCGTAGGGCCCATGGACAAACACCTAGTCTCCCAGCTATCTGCTCTATCGTCACCTGAGGGAGCTTCGTTAAGCCCCCGTTTCAGGACACCGCCTCTCCCTCCTGTGCCTTCTTTGTCATCAACGAAAATAGAATCACCGTTGGAGCATGCTACACCTATCCCACGACCGGTTCTTCCGGGGAAGCCAGAGGAAATCCCACAGAGTTCTGATCTTGGTTCTGGTGAGGTAACTCTAAAGGATATTTGGATTGCTATCAATGGCATTGATAAGCGTTTAACAGCTACAGTATCCTCTCTCTGTATGTTTACCTCTGAAGTGGTTTGTAAAATGCAAAGCACTGATAAACAATTGGGTGCCATAACTAATGTTTTGGCTAAGACTGAATCTCAACTCCAAGTTTGTTCAGATAATAGTTATGCCTTGATACGGGATTTTTCCTCCCTTAACTATCGATTGGAGATACTTGAGAATCAGTCTAGAGCCAAAAATCTACGTTTCCTTAACTTCCCTGTCACCCATTTGTTGTCTCCTGTCATATTGCTTAAGAAATATTTTACTGAAGTATTAAAATTGGATGGTAGTATTGAGGCTATTTACCTATATTATTTGCCTACTCGCTCTGCCTCCTCTGAAGTTCAGGGTGAGGTTGTTTCTTCTTCCCCTTTAGACGACACTGCTGGGCGGGATTTAACTGCCTTCTTAGAAGACCCCGCAGATACTATTTCCAAGCGTAGCACCTTAGTTGCTACCTTTGGTTCTGAGCTTATTAAATTAACTGTTCTTCGTGCTTATTTTAAGTACAGGGAATCCCTTTTTTGTGGCCAAAAGCTGCAGGTTTTCCCAGATGTGAGCAGGGCTACTCAGGCCCGGCGTAGGCAGTTTTTGCTGTTAAAATCATCTGTTTTGGCTATAGGTGCATGCTTCTACTTAAAATTTCCCTGTAGATGTATAGTTACTCTTGAGGGTCAGTCTTCTGTGTTTACGGATGTGTCCCAACTTAAATCCTTTTTGAATCAGAAAAAGGCAAAGGAAGTAGGCAGTGAGATTTCTGTCTCCCAATAGTGGAGTTTTGTATACTTCTGATTTCCTTATCATGTATTGTATAAATTGGTAGTATGCTCTTCCTTGATGTGGTTTCTTGTTATGTGGTATATACTTTTTCTTGAATATTGTAAACTGTGTGGGTGTTAACTTTATTCTTTATTGTTTGTTGTAATTCAGGAAATTTATAAATAAAAATATTAAAAAAAAAAAAAAAAAAAAAAAAAAGATCTCACCAAAGACTTATACAGAGGCATTATCACATCATAAGAATTTAGCATAACAAAAGAACATAAGATACGCCATACTGGATCAGACCAAGGTCAATAAAGCCCAGTATCCTGTTTCCAGCAGTGGGCAATCCAGATCACAAGTACCTAGCAGGTTCCCAAAAAGACACACAGGTTCCACAATGCTTGTCCCAGGGCAAGCAGTGGATTTCCTGGGTGCTTTTAATAATGGCTTATGGACCTTTCCTTCAGGAATTTGTCCAAACCTTTTTTAAACCCACCTACACTAACAGCTTTTACTATATCCTCCGGTAATTAACTCCAGAGTTTGATTACATGTTGAGTGAAAAAATATTTTCTCTTATTGGGTTACATTGTAGCTTTATTGCATGTACTGTAGTCTTTCTACTTTTCGATGGCATGAACAACTGATCTGCGTTGACCCGTTCCTCTCCATTAATTAATTTATAGAGCGCTATCATATCCCTCCTCAGCTGTCTCTTTTCCAAGTTGAAGAGCCCTAACCTCATAGGCATAGGTGGCTCTATAATGAGGCCAAGTGAGGCGGTGGCCTCAGGCGGCAGCTTTTTGTGCTTTTTTGGGGCAGCAAAATTGCCCCCAAAAAGACCGCCGTCACCGCCTCACTCAGCCTTCAAAATAAAAGAAAAAACAAAACTCCGGTGCAAGAAGCAGCTGCTGCTGCTGCTCTAGTGGCGGCAGCGGCAGAATGAGGAGTCCCGTGGCCACCCACCCGCCCCCCCTGGAGAGCCTGCTGTTTTCCCCGGCTCTGCTTTGCAGAGCTGTGGCGAAAGGACAGTGTTTCCCTTAACCGCAGCTCTGTTAAAGCTGAGCCCAAGGTGCTGATGGGAAACAGGATTTCCCAGGCCGAAGTCTTGCAGTAAGGCTGTTATTGCGAGACTTCGGCCCGTGAGCTAACAGTCAGACCCGGAATGGAGGCACCACAGCAAACAAACGAAAGTCTGCCATGTGGATCCCCTTCCTGCCTGCCCCTCCGCCCTTCCCCCCTGCATTGTGAGGTTTGCTTGGGTTGAATTTACGTCGCTGCTCTATAGGCAAGAATCTTTTATTGAAGGAAAATATAAGAGTGTGATTTGTGAGGAACTCAAGTTCCTATCAGGCATAGGCATGTCCAGCCTGTTAATAGAATATTCAGTCTTCACAATCAGCATTATTTTTTTAAAATGCTGGTTGACATGGCTGAAACTAATCTAGATGTTCAGCCGCTTGGTCCATAGTAGTAGACTTGTGGATTAGGATTCAAGCGGCACTGTTTTGAACCTGGTGCCAACATGAACAGGAGCAAATGGAGATCACCTCTCTCCAAAGACCACTAGATCACTAGGGCAAGTTAGAGGTAGGTCTGGGAGGGGTCTTTCTCAGATGTAGAGTTTCCTATGGGGGGGCAAGGGGGTGGGAAGAAAGGAATACAATGATAGGCACTGGAGTGGTGGAGGATATCGAGGGGGAGTCCACATTCGAGGGTGGGGGTTGCTGCCACTTTGAGAGGTACTGGTTCCTTTTAGGATTGCAGAGGGGAGCATCAGGTCTCATGTCGGAGGCTCTATACTCCCAGCCAGGAAGAATCATGCCCACTTTAAGCTGAAGTTACTATTCTCTGGACTATCTCAGCCTGTGAGGCTGGATTGCAAGCTGCATTATCCCTTTACCATAGCAGTTACTAACCTGTAGTATTCAGTTACCTCAGGTTAGCAACTCCCACGGTAATGTATGCTTTAGTAAAATCCAAAATATTACCACAGTTTAGTATCTAGCCCCCATAATAAATGTCCAAATTAAAATCACCTGATAAAAATAAAGTTGGCATTAACACCAACAATTTGTCTATTAAATCTAGAAAGCCATTTCTTAATTCATTATCCTTTTGAAGAGACATAATAAATCAATAAAATATCTAGAATCTTCTCCCCGTGTATTATCACAATTATATGCTCAACTTCATGTAGTGCACATATTCCAAGGCACAACATATTAATATAGTTCTTCCAAACCAGAGCTATAACCTCCCCCCCCCCCCCCCCAATATTTCATCCCTAGCCATAGATTGTTCTCAGACTTAAATCCTTTAGGGCACAAATGATTCAGAGTCAGAAAATGTTTTTCATGCAACCATGATGCAGTTATACATAAAACATCAGCTTTATTTTCTAAAATCAAATCATGTATAACTTCGCCCTTATTCTTAGCAAACCTTGCACAAACGAATAATAAACCTATTTCTTGAGGACATTCAATCTCCTTTATCTGCCTGTACGAAAAATGAGCAGGAGTCAGAACCTGATTCCTCTTTCTAATCTTCTCATACACGGTGACATGAATAGCAGGCTTGCCTGATCCATTAATTACTTGGTAGCCTGCTATAAGAGAACTGTCATTACCCATGGTGGAGAATACCTAGCTTCAGATCAAAATGGTTGATCATAAACTACCTCCTACAGTGTAAGTTACCAAACTGTACTTTTCATACCTAATTCCTTGGCTATTGTCTATCCTTCTTTCTCACATACCACCACAGCCCTAAACTGATGTGTATTCGTTCAACATTAAGCCCAACCAACTTCAACCAATACATCTCCTGATGTTGCTTTTAAGTTTACCTTCACGACAGTAAACTTAAAAGCAACATCAAGAAATACTTTTTCAATGAAAGGGTGGTGGATGCCTGGAACGCCCTCTCAGTGGAGGTGGTGGAGTCAAATACAGTGACAGAATTCAACATGACATGGGACAGACACAGCGGATCCCTTTATAACAAAAGGATGAAATCAAAGAAAACTTAAATATCTTTTATATTTCAATAAATCGGGGAGGGGGGTGACCTACACAAAACAGCAGGTACAACCCTAAACACAGGCACAGAGAGGGTTAATCTATACAGAGTGGCGGGTACAACCTGAAACAAAAGCATGGGAGGAGTGACTTGCTTGGGCCGGTAGTTACAACCACCCTAGCCACCTTACTGGGCAGACTAGATGAATCATACTGTTTTTTATCTGCCATTATACACTATGTTACTTTATGAAGGCATTTATAAAAGCCACTATGTTCCTGTGACTAAAACAGTGCATTACCTGTGGAAATTGCCCAGCCTACATCCGAGTAAAAGTATGCAGAATGTATTTTACAGGTGTAAACTAGCTCTTGCAAAATTGTGCTGGGGCATATGCATATAAGCACCGCAGAAAAATAATGTCTACTTTTACACACTCTAGCATAGGCATTGGCTGAGCGGGGGCTCAGTTGCAATGTATGTATGCAAGGATGCATTTTTTATAAAATACACATTGAGCACCCGCATACACACAAAGCAGGTGACATCAGAATATGTATTCAGTAACTGTTCGTGCAAGTCTGCACTATTACCCTGCTAAGATGATAGTTCCTGCAGTCTAATTTCTGCATTAAGCGCACTTTGTGTGACGGTGCAGTGACTGGACAGGTTAGGATGGAGAGTGGGCATAGACTGCATATTGCAGTTAGCACAGGAGTACATACTGTGTGCTAATCAATGTTGCTATCAGGGCGGGTGCATCCAATGTTACTTCAATAAGTAGAATACCACTGCCACATGTTAGAGTAAATTTTAAGTGAGGTAACCGTGGGAAACATGCTGGCCGTGCCCCCAGTAGTTACTGGATGACTTCTATGCTTGCTGCGTGTTCATTTGAACTGAAAATGTGTGGTAACTGCAAAAACTTGCCGCCCCTTGGACTCCTCCTTCAGAGCGGATGTAAATGTCTATGATAGAATTTGTGTATTTCTGGGGATCATTATAGAAGCTTGCTATACAAAGGAATACTGTTTAATGCTGAAAAACAATAAGTTATATTCACCAAGAGGTAAAATTCCAGAGCTTTCTTGCCATTGAAAAAGGCTCTCCTCCTGTGCATTCTGCTACAGCGGTAGTTAAATGTCTCTATCATATTTCCCCTCTTCCTCCTTTCTTCCAGAGCATGCATATTGAGATCTTTAAATCTGTCCCTATATGCTTTATGATGAAGACCAGTAGCCATCTTTTGCAATGATTTCATCCATATCCTTTTGAAGGTGCAGCTACTGGAATTACACGCAGTACTCTAAACGAGATCTCACCAGAGACTTATACAGAGGCACTATTACTTCTTTCTTGCTGGCAATTGATCTCCATATGCACTCCAAGCATCTTTCTGGCTTTCACCATTGCCTATTCTACCTGTTTAGCTACCTTAAGATCATCAGAAACAATCTCCCCCTAGTCCTGCTCGTCTTTCATGGACAGAAGCACTTTGTCCCTTATACTGTGCTGCTTCCTTAAATTTTTGCACCTCGAATGCATGAGCCTGCATTTCTTAGCATTAAATCTCAGTTGCCAAATCCTCAAGCTTTGTTAGATCCTTCCTTGTGTTAAGAGAGGAGTGGAGGATTAGCCTCGTAGTTAGAGCAATAGCATAAGCATCCAGAAGATCTGGGTTTGATTCCCACTGGCACTCCTTATGACCTTGGGTAAGTCACTTTACCCTCCATTGCCTTGGAAGAAAGGGCCTAGTAATCTACTTCCAGTCAAAACTTGCCAAGAAAACCCAAGGGCTGCTTGATCGACAGGAGTCAGCACTGACTTGACAGCACTTACAAAAAAAATATAGATAGCGTCAGTGAAAATCCTTACAGTCCACCTCAACACTATCCAGATAGTGGCAGGGTGGAGTGTGGGCAGGGCAATGAGTTATCTGGAAAGCAGCAATATGTACTGTATATGGGGAACGAGGGGGCACAAAGAGTTAAACAGCACTCAATCCAAGAGAGGAAGGAATGATAGCTGCATCAACTTTTCCTGACCTAGCGTCACTCAGGAAATGGTGCTCCTTTAGCCAATGGGCATGTTGCATGAGGAGGGGGAAGTGACAGACCTCCGATGGGGTATTTACTAAGCTTTGGTAAAATAAGCAGTTTAACATAGTAATATTTACTGCAGGACTCACAAACCTATGGTACCTCAGTACTGAAGGTTAGTGAGTCCTGTGATAAATATAAACTTGCTTTGTGGAACCTGTTCCTGGTTGCAGTAATGCAGATAATGAGCCTTCTGTCGTCTAAAGGGACTGTTGGTGTCCTAATTCCCTCAGATCCCTCTCAGAAAAGACTCCCACTCCAATCAGAGGTTCCTCCAAATGCCCCCAACAGGCACTCTACGCAGCCCAGTGCTTTATTGGCAAAGCACAATATCATTTAAGTAGGAGAAAATCAATTGTTGTTTGCTTAATGCACATTAGTAACTACCACTCTGAATGTGAAAAAATGGGGTAAAGATAAGAAATGCCTCTCAGTTTTAATGTATTTCTTTTTGCCTGTATCGATATTTACTGTGGTGCTGAGCAGAAATAACTCTACCAAATTAGAAGGCTGTTGAGGAATTCAGCCCATACTATTATGCTGGAGTGCTAGTAGAAATTTAGAACCTTTGGCAGAAAATCATATTGTAGGAACTCTGCTGGAATATTATAATTTAGCATGTTATAAAACTAACATTTTCACTCTGTTTGCTCCTGAAAGCTAGCTGATACTCGGTGACTTATTTTGGAATGAACTACTGGTATAGGGGGTTATTTTAGAAATTCTTTTTGTGATTTGCCCGTGAAAATCAAATTCACATCCCAACAGTGAATTTAAACAGGCTCAATGTACGCATGTCTGCTCCAGTCCATGATAGTTTAAAAAAAGATATATGTATATGCTCGATTTCAGAACAGCATTGCGTATTTAAACTCTACGGAGGACATGACTCTGGCACAAACTGGCCTTTCAAAAGTGCTCATTTCTGCCAGCTGTCGCCAGTAGGGATAATAGGGGAATGCCCTTTCAAAACTCCACTAATGGACCTCCTCTGAAAGATAAATAGCAGGTAAATATTGAGGCCTCTTCGTGTGCTGCTGCAGCTCTCCATTTCCAAAATGGCAGCCCCGTATGAAAATGTATCAACATATCCAAAATACTGCCGCTGACATGTCTAAGCCACAGATCAACCTATGTCAGTCTTTCACATGTGCACATTTCTAATATCGATCATCTCCCTGCACGTGACCAGACCTATATTCTGCACGTCCCCATTTCCTGAGACTTTGCCGGGCTTATCTTTTGGGGTGGGAACAGGCCAAGTTTAGAATGCATTTATACATTATTGACCTTCTCTACTTCCCCTCCAGCGGAATTTCAGATGTCTTGATTTGTACATCCCAGGGGGCACCTAAACGGTCTTTCTAAAATGTGCCTTTTAGTCTTTATGTTAGAAACTAAAAAAAAACAAGGATGATAGTAAAGGAAATTATTGTTCTAGGGATAGGTGCGCACATTCAGATGAAACTGTGGAAATAGCAAAGCAAAAAGGGGAATCACTGAGGGTTGATGTTTCAGTGCCTCTCTGTCTCTGTCCTGAAGCAGTTTGAAGATTTTATTTCAGAGCAGCTCATCCCGACTAATAAACATCAACTTGGCTTTCTCATTTTGATTCAGCTCACAAGCCAAGCACTCATGTTATGACTACCTGAGAAATTGCTACAAAAAATAAGTGTGGTGGAGAAGTTCTGCACTTAGCTGATTTGTCACTTTATAGCCTGAGGGGACTGAGGCTGGAATATAGAGCAAGGGTGGGGATGGGCGAGAGATACAATGTGAGAGAAAAAGATTAGATGTAAGAACTAGACACATTCTGTTCCCTATAAATTTTGTTCTTCTCTTCAACAAAGCATTAAATGCACAGACTAAAAGAAGATAAGAGAACTTGTTTGCTAAGATAGAGTCTCTATGGTATAGAAAATTAATTTAACACATGTATGCAGGCCTTTAGAACTTTCTATGAGAATAATCTTATAAGGGGAGAACTTACCAATACTGTGATTTCATGCACATATATTAAGGCAATGTAATAAAGAGAAGTAGGTGTATACTTGTCTTTATAAAATACTAGCTTAAGTGACAAATTGCGTGGATACTATGCAGGGGCACCTCAAGGCTAGGGATGAGATGGCACCTCCCACCCCCCACGGAGAGGGGGGGATCTTTCTCAAAACTCCAAACAGGGACTGAACCAAACCAAAAAGCCGATTAGATAATGTTTGTAGAGCAAATGCAAGATGTTCGCACACCAAGGAACTAAAAGAAAGAGCGAGAACCACAGCAGTTTATAACTCCAAATTATAATTCATTGGTATTTTGTTGTTATAAACTGCGTTATGGTGCTTGCTTTTTCTTTTTGAACATTTATTTTACAAAGTCCAATCACAAAATTGAAAATATATTTTTTCCTTTGTTGTCTGATGATTTTTGAGCATGCTGGTCCAGATCTGAGGTTTCTGGTTTTCTCTGTCTTCTCTTAGCTCTCTTTCTATGGTCTATAACCATCTGCCATTTCTGGTCTCTCCTTTTGCTTTCTTCATTTTCTTCCATCAGCCTTTTTCCAGTCCCAGTAACCTTCCCCAGTATCAGCATCCTTTATAGCCTCCCCTCCCAGTACCTTCCAGTGCCAACCCCTTGCATTCCCAGTACTGCCAGTGGTGTCTATTCCCTTCCAGCCCCCCCCCCCTTCCCTACCATCCAGTCCCTTCTAGTCCAAATACCATCCCAGGTATCAGCGAACTTCCAGTCCCAGTGCCTCCTCCCATGTCAGTTCCCTTCCAGTCACCTCTCCTCTGTCCATCTGCCTTCTAGTGTCATCCCCAGTTGTCAGCTCCCTTCTAGTCCCATCCCCAGGAATCAGCTCCCATCCAGACCCCACCTTCTCTCCAGCCCCCTCCTTCCGCTATTTTTCGCACCCTTCCAACCCCCATGTCAGCTCCCTTCCTGCCCCACCTCCCCCCCTCTTAGTTCTCTTTCAACCCCCTCCTACTACCCAGCCACCTTCCAGCCCCATCCCCAAGTGTCTGCTCTCTTCCAGCTCCCCCCGTGTCTGCTCCCTTCCAGCTCTCCCCGTGTCTGCTCCCTTCCAGCTCTCCCCGTGTCTGCTCCCTTCTGCCCCCTCGTGTCTGCTCCCTTCCAGCTCCCTCTGTGTCTGCTCCCTTCCAGCCCCCAGTGTCTGCTTTATTGCAGCTCCCTCCCTTCCAGCTCCCCCCGTGTCTGCTCCCTTCTGCCCCCCCGTGTCTGTTCCCTTCCAGCTCTCCCCCATGTTTGGTCCCTTACCGCTCCCCCCCCTGTCTGCCCCCCTCTGGCACCTTTCCCCCCCCCCCCCCCCCCCCCACTGATTTGTCCTTCAAACAAAAAGAAAGCAGCTGCAGGAACATTTCTCTCTTTCTGTGGCTCTGCTATCTTTTAAACTGTTGGACCATGGAGTTTCCAGCAGTAATAAGCATTTCCTGTTTCTCGTAAGTTTAAAAGATAGCAGAGCCGTGGGAACAGAGAAATGTTCCTGCGGCTGCTTTCTTTTTTGAAGTGGTGGGTAGCAGGCAGCTACCACCAGCACCCGCCATCACGGGTGCCCTCCTGCCACACTTACCCAACTTACTGGGTAGCACTAGCACTAACTTTAAGCCCCATTGATTGCTTTCCTGCTATGTTGGGTAACAGGGGTGGTTCTATCATTAGGCAGTTTCTGGGGAACTGCAAAATCAGAAATAAACACAGCCGGATTTCCACTCCCTAGTAACTGCCACCTGAGGCCACTGCCTCAGTTGGCCTAATGATAGAACCGCCCCTGATACCATGCAGGTGGGAACATTTACAACAGCCTTTGAGCTGGTGTAAATATCCGCAACTGTAATATTTAACTATGTGTATAAAATGTAGTATTTTTTCATCTACATGTATTCTCAGCTCCTGAGGACACACACCATCATGCCAAGGTTTGTATGTTTACACCAGTCAGATTTTCATAAGAGGCCATATCTGTGCATTTGTGCCCATATACGTGAGGAAGTGACTTTGATGTAGGAAAACGTTTTTCTGGCCTGAATTAAATCACTTAGTTATTTGGATGGTGACCAAATATTGCCGCTATACAATTGGCAATATTCGTACATATAGCTCGGCATTCTGTCTCCTCCACCCCAGAGCTATCAGAAGGAACTGTGGTGGTCAGAGAGATTTTCGGCTGTACTAGACAAATAATGCCACCAAAATTCTACAGGTAGGGGATTTATAAACTTAGCAGTGGCTCTGGTTTCTAGGAAGAGCTAGTCTCCTTCCTGAGTATCTGGCTCTAGTCTACCTATTCTTGTATTTTGCTAATCTTAGGTCCTATTTCCTGACTGGCACGGTTTTACTGTCTAAACTTGAACTCCATAGAAAATCCTTCCTGGATTTTTTGTCTTGTGAATCCTATTGATTCATGCTCTAGAGATTTCTTCCAAAGAATGTTCTTGAGTTATATTCCTAGCCAGGGGCAGCCTCATTTGCATATACACTGGACCTCATTTGCATACATTTAATTTATTTTATTTTAAAATGTATATGCTGCCAACTACAATTTTAGGCAGCTTTCAAAGGAGTGCGTCACAAGCCTCTCTTTTCTGCTAGCAATAACTTAGGAACATGTTTACTAAATATTAATGTGTGTTAAGTGCCACTGCACCAATAAAAATAAATTGGTGTTCCTAGACTTAGCGCACATTAACATTTTTGAATGCACATTAAATTTTAAACATGCTTCTTAATGTTTCAGAATACCATTTGCATGGGCAGTGAGAATAAAGAAAGATTACCAGATTTCTACATTACTATACTCCAGTGTCAAATTCCAGGAAGTACTATATACTCTGCTCATTTAGAACCCATAGCAAACCCGTCATATCATAATAACACTACCAGGAATCACAAAGCACCAAACCCTACTTATCAAAAGGCAACACTGCAAATATTAAACCAATACATCTCAGAGAATACCAATACATCTCCTACTAGGGAAAGAGAACAAGCGAGACTCATATAGAAACTACATGGACAGAATACTGCAGCTCAATTACACATGCAAAGCATAGATCATCAGCAAACATAGAACAAGGGATCACAATTTAGAAATATGAAGACAATAATTGAACTGGGAACCTCAAAATCCAAACATGGAATGTTCAACAACACTGCAGAAATAAAACTATAAATTAATTTCCTTTTGTACTAAACAAAATGCAAAGATGTTAGTGATGCATATTTCCCAGAGCTGGGGTCCACCAGGAGGAGCACCTCACCACGTTACTCGAAAGACACCCAGTCAATAACACGTAGTGGTCAAACCAGAAGGATACCCCCATTCACTAATTCAAAAACCTGAGAGCCCGACACAGGCCGTGTTTTGTTTTTTCACTTCCTCAGGGGAATCAGGTATGCTGCAATTAAATAACCATAAACACTATAATACATTCAAACATACTTACAATCATAAAAACATATATCATGCATATATTAATATAAGAACATATTAAAACCAATAAGACCATAAACTCTAAAACATTAAAAGTGTAAACTGTGAATGAAATATTTAAAGATTATAAATAATTTAAAAAACCATATATGTACACTAAATCGTTACATAAGTTAATCAATAAATAACCTTTCGTCATTATCAATTAAAAGTATCAGAAGGGTGCGTGGAATCACATTTACCTAAACATTAAATCATTATGCTATGTGTAACCACCATGATTGCAATTGATTAATAGGAGCCAGGAGTGAGTAAGCTGAACAAAAAATATTAATTCACTAAGATCATAAACGATAAAACCATAAATATATAAATAAATTAAAATCCTAAATGCTAAATGTTATTAATACCCCATAGTACAAGCCGATCTGACATTTAATAAATACATGATGGCAACCCAGGAATATATTAATAGTAACTCTCTCAACTTTCTGTGCATAGTGAAAACATACATAATAAAAACATAAATACATATTTATCTAAAATCCCCAAGCTGCAATATCGCAAATGTATGTTTTTTAAAATATTAAGAAACATTAAAAAACAATAAAAACAAAACAAAAAAAAAGTACCATACCCGTTTGTTTGTTCAATGTACACAGCTTAAAAATGATTCTCTATGAGAGTTGGATAATCGCCTTCTCTATATGAAAAACATAAAAAATCCAGATTTTACCCTGTTTAACATTTGGTAGAAACTACTATATGTGTGATGATTAATGTAATACCTAGCGCGATGATAAGGGACTCTATTCATATCACATTGATTGCTTGCCTGCGCTTCAAATGAAACCGCTCATTTATAACTTTGCTCTCTTGCCTGCACTCTAAAGGAATCTACTCATATGGGCTACCCTCGTAAGGGGCTGCTTGCATATCGTCAAAATGAAAAATCATACCGATGGCACAAATGTCTGCTTATCATTATTTATACTTAAAAACTATATTTTTTTAATCACGATATACTTGCGTTCCATATCATAAAACTAATAAAAACCTTCTTATTTTGGATCCCATGTGTTAAATCTACCAGGGGTACCAACACTTTAAATGAAAAGCTGCCTGAAAACATCGAGAAATTGTGTCTTCAGACCTCGATATGTTAAAAAACATTCAACTATTCAAATGGCACTTACTGACACAGTTTTCAGGAGATTTTTAAATTAAAGAAACTGCCTAAGCGCATCCTTAAACGAATCTACTTCATATTGATAGTCCTTACTCGTGGACAGCATAGTCTTTAGGATAGAAGATTTTTCTAATTGTGAATCTACTCACGTAGTGTATGTTATACAGTGCCCCTGCAATAAATTGTATGTGGGGAAGACGATTAGGAATGTGAGAGTACAAATAACTGGCGAGGCCGCGGGCAGGGTCCCGGTGGCCGACCCTAACTGGGCGCGCGGCCTGGTGCGAGGATCCTGCATGCAGCCACGTCAGATTTAAATTCATTGGCTCCCGGCGGAGGCAGCCGCGTGGGAGCCAATCAGGGAGGAGCAGGGCAGCATGGTGGGTGGGTTGGGCCTGGCAGGCAGCCTCTGTGTGGTCATTCACGGCGGAGGCTGCTCGGGGGTGCCGGCTTGCTGCTGTTTGGCGTTGGTCTGCTGCGGCCTTGTTGGAGCCGTGAGTGGCGTGCCGGTTTGCCTCGGAGCGGCGGAGGGCGTGCGGGCTCCCGGTGCGGCGTACAGGGAAGCATTGCCCTAAGGCAGTTCGTCTTCTGCTTGAGGGAGCTTTGTGTTCGTGGGAAGGGGCTTGCTTTATAAAAAAAAAATAAAAAATAAGGGAACATAGTGGAAGGACATTAAAACCTTGTCCGTAAATATCAGTATCAATTCCAGGTACGAGGGGATTGGGCTGTTTGGGATGCCGCCACGTAGAGGACGGGCCAAGGGGTGGGGTCAGGCCTCGGGGTGTCCTTCTACGCCGGGGGAGCAAGGAAGTAAGGGGAATGGTGGGGGCATGGGATTGGCCAGGACTTTAGGGGTTCGGCGACTGGGAGGGGGCAGCGGGGTCATGGGGCTTCTCTGAGAGGTGCCTTAAGGGTGCGTGGGGGGGCCCGGGGGGCAGGGAAGTCGGCTGGGGGGGACTCTCAGGGGAGGGGGAGTGGTGCACATGCCCCACCCCTCAGAGGGTCCGGCGGTCTGGAGGTGGGCCGCTTGGGGGGGGGGTTGGATCGGCAGGGGAGGGGAATGTGGGGGGTGGTGGGGGGTTGAGGCCTTGGGCGGCGAGTTGGTGGGTAATTGGGGGGAATTGGGGGGGGAGCGAAGGGAACATGGGCAGGGAGGCGGGTTGCAGCCGGGTGGGGCCTAGTAGGGTCGCGGAAACTTCGCTCCTGCGGGTGGGCTACCAGAGCATTGGCTAGGAGGGAGTCAGGGTACGTCTCAGGCAGAATGGGCTGGGTCCTGTTTTGCTTATGTGTTCACAGGGGCCAGTGAAGAGGCAGTCATCGTGGAGGCCTGGTGCTGGCAGTCGGGAGCTCTGGCTGATTTGGGGTGGTGGAGCGGCCACAAGGCAAGGTGCTGCAGCGAGGCATCCGGTGTGAGGCGCGGTGAGATGACACAGACCGGCGATGAGGTCAGACAGCTGAAGCCGGGGCTGCTGCTGTTGTGGCTGCGGAGGGTCGCGAGGCAGGTGAGTGGTCGGGCCCACCTGGAGGTCGGGGTGGTGGGGGGGTTGGGCGAGGAATACCAGGCGGCGTCATAGCTCGGAGTCGGCCTTCCCCTCCTCCTCGCGTGATTCGTCGTTGGCATCTGTGGGTGAGCTGCTGAGGAGGGGGATGGATAGTGCAGGGGTGGTGGGGCTTAGGGTGGGAGGGGCCCCAGCAGTCGTTTCGTTCTCGGAGCTGTGGGAAGGGGTGCCTGTACGACTTTGACGCAAAATCTGTAAATGGCGATATAGAGATGCGGTTGACCGTTGACAGCAAGAAGCGCTCGAGGGAGAGCCGGGCGAAGAGGACGGAGGATGAGTAAGCGGGGTGGGTTAATAAGGTTGCGCGCAGGGTAGTGAATTGGACTCGATCCTGTCTGCGCCTAGCCAGCGTGTGGGGATGTCACACGTGTGAGTATCATGGGATGCTATTGGCGTACGCGTATTCTGTATTGGAGGTGTCCCGGATGCGCGAAGGGCGAGCGTGGTTGAACTCTGCTAACATGTTCAGGGGCGAGAGGGAGGGGGACCAATGGTTGTCTTGGGGCACCCAAGATATTAAACTCTGGCTGACCCACATGTCCGCTAAGGCGGGGGCAGGGCGAGGGGCGGTGGGGGAGGAGGGGCGATGCTGGCAGTGGGGCGGTGCGTTCCTTTTGCTCGCTTCCGGCCAGTTTGCAGCTGAAAGCTGGGGCGGGGGGGGGGGGGGGTTGGTGACATGTGTGGGTGGTTCAATACGTCCACCTGCCCATTTCCGGACTGCAGGTTCAAGCACTTCTGCTCAATTTGTGGTGGAGGGCTCTCCACTAGGAGGGTTTCAAAAGGGGGTCTTCGGCGCCTGGGGTCGCCCCCAAGCCACAATGCAATGGGCGGTCGGGCTCCGAATCCGATACTGGGGGACGTTTGTTGCAACGGTGGCTTCAGCGATATCCGATGCGGCGGGATTGGATTGTTCTGGGGGTTCGGTTTTCAGTTTAGCTTTGTTATTCCAGTGTCGGGCACGGTGGTGACGCCTGGTGCTCGCAATTCGCCAGCGGTGGGACATTTTGGGGATGGTACCAAACAGTAATTTGTCCCTGTCCTATGGGGGGTGTCGGTGAATGGCCACATTCCGCGCGAGTTGTGCCGGTGGGGTACGCGTCGTTTGATCGGGCGGCTGAGATGGCGAAGGAAATGGGTTGGGCTGCATTGCTGGCCAAGGTTGAGATTGCATCGGCCTTTCGCCTGTGGTCAATGCATCCATCTGCGTGTCCTTTGCGGGGCTTCCGTTTTCAAAGGGCGTATTATTTTGACAAATGCGGGCCTATGGGCTGCTCAGTCTCGGGTTCATACTTTTAACGGTTCAGTACCTTCCTGCAGTAGTTGCTTGTGTAGCCGAGGGGCTCGGCGAACGTGGTGCATTATCTGGATGTTTTTTCTGTTGTGGGGGCGGCTTAGTCGGAGGAGTGCCAGGAGATGTTCAACGTGTTTGCAGAGCTATCGCGGGATTTAGATGGGCCATTGGCAGAGGGCAAGACAGAGGGTCCGACGACGAGAATAACTTTTGGGAGTGGAATTAGCCGTGGCGGATATGGTAGCTCGCCTGCCGTGGGAAAAGGTTGCCGGTTTGGGGATTTTGGTGGCTAATGTTTGGCGTCATCCACGCTGACCTTGCGAGAGGGGCAGGCGTTACTGGGATCTTTGAATTTTGCATGCCGTCTGATACCAATGGGAAAGGAGTTTCGTGGCGGTTGGCGGTTTCCACGGTGGGGGTGCAGCATCCGCACCACTGGATTGGGATCACGGAGTCAGAGTGGGCGGCTTTGCAGGTTTTGAGTCGAGTCTTGGACACTTTCAATGGGGCATTGGTTTTGATGGAGGAGGAGGTGTCCAGTGAGGAGTTTCGGCTCTACATGGATGCGGCGGGGGGAGCCGGGTGGGGAGTGTACTTTGGCGGGACCGCAGTCTTGGCAGGTATCGGGATTGACCGCCGCTATCACCTTCCTGGAGCTGTTTCTGCTCAGGCTGGTTGTGGAGTTATGGCCGGATAGGATCCGCATCCGTAAGGCGGTATGGTGGTGCGCCAATGTGGCCATGGTCCATGTGATCAATCGTTACTCCCCCAGGTGTGTGCAGGAAGCGGGTTTAATGAGGGAGGGGGTGTTGGCATGTCTACAGTTGCAAGTGTCGGTGGAGGCTCGGCATATCCCTGGCTGTCTTGACGACATGGCCGATGCTCTTTCTCGTTTCCCGTGGGAGCGGTTGCGGGCTCCGGCCCTGCGGAGGACAAGGTTGAATCAGGGGTCCCTGAGAACTTATGGCGCATTGGCCAGGAGAGATGCTGAGTTTACTGCAGAGTTCGGTATCAACGGGGACATGGTCTGCGTATCAGCGGGGTTGTGACAAGTTGGTCAAATTTTGGTCGCGCACAGGTGCCAACCAGGGTGAGCGCCGGAGGCATTCCTTGGTAGATATATAGTGGAGGCAAAAGATGTTGGGGTTCTCCAGATCGGCGGTGCATTCGCAGTTTGATGGTTTCAACTTTTGCCAATGCGGTGGGGTAGGGATCGCTGGTTGGTGGGAATTTTTAACTCGCAGGCTACTGCGCGGGGGGGGGGGGAGCATGCTTGGCTAACTCCTCGGGATCCGAGGCGGCCCCGCACACACGATGTGCCGGTATGGCTCCTTGAGGCTGTCCGCATATGGCTGCATCGGGGTACGAGGCCGCCATGTTTTTGGGCAGTCTTTTGTCTTGCCTTTTTCGAGGCTTTTAGAATGGGGGAGTTGGGGGCGGATTCTGGTGGGACGGTGGGCGGGAGAGGGATACAATGGCCCCATGTTTGGGTTGGGGTGGGGCAGTTATGGATGTTTTGGCAAGTCTCAGTCTGATCAGTGTGGATACGATTGGGGGTGCGGTTACGGGGGATGATGGCGTGGTGACGTGCCCTGTGGCTGCCGTGGGGCAATACCTGCGGGTGCGCCCCTGGCGGCTGGGGGGTTTCTTATTCACGAGAGTGGTGACCTGTTTTCCAGACCGCGGTGTTTAGGAGGGCGCTGTGTTTGGTGGGTGCATATCCTACGCAATTGGCACTGCACTCGTTTCGCATCGGGGAGGCCAAACAGGTCATACAGAGCATTGGCAGATGGTGCTCTCGGGCGTTTTTGGTGTTATGTGCGGCTGTGAAGGCTAGTGGGGTCATGGGGTTGGGGGATTTTCATTGTTCATTTATTTTGCAGATGGGGTCTGGGGCCTGCTGGATGTTGGTGATGGGTCACTCCATTGTCCAATGTGCAGGTTGGCGAGTTGCAGCGAGGCCGGTGGACGCCAATGTGGGGATCAGCCCGGCTTTTGGTGGCTGTCTCATGGCTGGGTGAGTGCGGACTCCGCTGGTCGCAGCTGCTTCCTTTGCTACAGCACCAAGGGAGGATATCGCGACCGCCTGCAGTGTTGGGAGGCAACGATCTGGTTCCGGGTCATGCCGGCTTCTGATCAGAGCGGCGCAGGAGGATTTGGTGGGCTTTTGCGGATGTTTCTGGGTGTAATTCTGATGTGGTCTGACCTTATTCCAAGGCCTGAATGCTGGAACCAGCGGCATTGGTCGCAGGGTGTGACTAACAGTACTTGTCAGATTGGTCGCTGGGTTGGCCAACATGGGGGTACCAGATGATGCATTCTTGGGTGGTGGTTGAGTTCAGGCTTTATAGGGGTGATGGGGTGCATTTATCGCCAGTTGGGATGGCTCTGCTCCTTTATGACTGGCAAGAGGCCTTGGAATATGTGTGCGTTTGGGATGCTCGCTGGTCGCAGCTTGGTGTAGGGGGGGCGGCACAGGAACAAGGTTGTCACCTGTGCCGGTGGCGGGATCCCGGAGGTATCCGGGGTCCGGAGCCTCAGGCTACACTTGGGTGGGGGCGGGGTGCCCCCGACCCGGTCAAACCCTGGCCGACTTTTGCCAATAGCATGGCGAAGTCGGGGGAAGGGTTAGGTAACTTGCCGGGGTGGCAAGTTATGGCGTTAGTGGTGGCAAGGCACTTTGCTAAGGTATGGCTGGTGCGGGCCGGGTGCCGCTAATCGATTGAGAAGGTTTAGGATGTTGGCATATTGTGAAATTGTTAAAAGGTTAATAAAGCTGCGACCAGTTGTGTTCCATAAACTGTTGGTGTGGTGTCTTTTGTGAGGTTGGGAGATCGGGGTGATGGGGGGTAGAGGAATGGGACCCGAGGCACTGGGTCCACTTGCCCCGGTTACTGGCGAAGCCGCGGGCAGGGTCCCGGCGGCCGACCCTAACCGGGCGCGCGGCCTGGTGCGAGGATCCTGTGCGCGGCCATGTCAGATTTAAATTCATTGGCTCCTGGCGGAGGCAGCCGTGCGGGAGCCAATCAGGGAGGAACAGGGCAGCATGGTGGGTGGGTTGGGCCTGGCAGGCAGCCTCCGCGTGGTCATTCACGGCAGAGGCTGCTCGGGGGTGCCGGCTTCCCTCCTGCCCACCCACGAATGTTTATGGGGGTTTGAGTATGGGGTGTCGCAGCTTGGGGGGGAGTTGGCGGGATCCCGGAGGTTTCCGGGGTCCGGAGCCTCAGGCTACAGTTGGGCGGGGGCGGGGTGCCCCCGACCCGGTCAAACCCTGGCCGACTTTTGCTAATAGCATGGCGAAGTCGGGGGAAGGGTTAGGTAACTTGCCGGGGTGGCAAGTTATGGTGTTAGCAATGGCAAGGCACTTTGCTAAGGTATGGCAGGTGCGGGCCGGGTGCCGCTAATCGATTGAGAAGGTTTAGGATGTTGGCATATTGTGAAATTGTTAAAAGGTTAATAAAGCTGCGACCAGTTGTGTTCCATAAACTGTTGGTGTGGTGTCTTTTGTGGGGTTGGGAGATCGGGGGTGATGGGGGGGGGGGTAGAGGAATGGGACCCGAGGCACCGGGTCTGCTTGCCCAGGTTATAGAACATAAAAGCTGTATTAAGAGGGGTGTTGTAGAAAAACCTCTTGTGGCACACTGGCAAGAGATGAAACACCGGGTTAGTGATTTAAAGTTCTTTGTTATAAAAAAGGCTAAACTTAATTGGAGAGGGGGAGATGCTGATAAGATGATACAGAGGTTGGAACAGCGGTATATCTTTCAATTAGGGTCCCTGGCTCCACACGGTTTGAATATGGAGAGAGACCTGTCAGTATTCCTGTAGGTCAATTGATTTTTTCTTATATGGCATGTTTATAGCAAGATTAATATTTATATGGAACAATGGATTTATGAATATGAGATGTTTTAATAGTCCATACAAGATACTGTCAACAATGAGCCGCCTGACTGAAGACCGAACACAATTTAGGATAGCTATCCAGAGGGTCACCATGAGTCGACTCCGACTCGACGGCACTTAACAACAACAACAACAAGATACAGTTAGGAAGAGATGGAATCGTTATTATAACATTCTCTAACGGGTCAGGTGAGGTAACATTTATATTTTTCAATTAGGATTTATTATAATATTACTATAATATTCCTTATTGAAATAAGGAAGTACATAAGAGTATTGGTAGTAGCTTGATACTATAGAGAGGTGTTTGACAGCGGATATGAAGAAAATAGCGTTCTTGTATGAAAAGTGTACGCAAGTGGTTGTAGAAATGACACTCATTTAAAGATCCAAAAGATCAGTGATTAAAATTATTGCACACTACGATGGGGAAGATTTTACTAAAGTGATTACAGGATTTTATATAGCATTTGCAGGTCTTTAGACGGAAAGGGTGGTTGATGCATTTAACCTGATAGAACGTCCAAAATTTTCCAAGCAACTGATAACCCGATAAAATGTCCGAAAATTTACCTAGCAACCGATGATGCGTACAGTGCTGAAGTAGGATACGTCATCTTTCCCGCGTTTAAGTAAAGCGCAAGTGCGGGCGTCTTCGATGTAGAAGTCCTTATATACAATGGATGGCAGTTTCTTTAGATCAAAGATCTCCTGAAAAATGTGTCAGTAAGTGCTGTCTGATTATTTGAATTTTTTTGCATACCGCATTCTGAAGATGTAATTTCCCGATGACTTTAGTCAACCTATATGGCAGTTTTTCGGTTAAAGTGTTGACACTTCTGGTAGATTTAACATATGGGATCTAAAATAAGAAGGTTTTCACTAGTTTTGTGATATGGAATGTAGTCACATGGTGATTAGAAAGATATACCCTTTGAGTATAAATGAAGATAAGCAGACATTTGTGTAAGCAGTATGAAGTTTCATTTCGGCGATACGCAAGCAGCCCCTTACGAGGGTAGTACCTTGGAGCGTCTAACAAGCGGGTAATATGCTGTCCACGAGTAAGGACTATCAATATGAAATAGATTCGTTTAAGGATGCGCTTAGGCAGTTTCTTTAATTTAAAAATCTCCTGAAAACTGTGTCAGTAAGTGCCGTTTGAATAGTTGAATGTTTTTTAACATATCGAGGTCTGAAGACACAATTTCTCGATGTTTTCAGGCAGCTTTTCTTTTAAAGTGTTGGTACCCCTGGTAGATTTAACACATGGGATCCAAAATAAGAAGGATTTTATTAGTTTTATGATATGGAACGCAAGTATATCGTGATTAGAAAAATATAGTTTTTAAGTATAAATAATGATAAGCAGACATTTGTGCCATCGGTATGATTTTTCATTTTGATGATATGCAAGCAGCCCCTTACGAGGGTAGCCCATATGAGTAGATTCCTTTAGAGTGCAGGCAAGAGAGCAAAGTTATAAATGAGCAGTTTCATTTGAAGCGCAGGCAAGCAATCAATGTGATATGATTAGAGTCCCTTATCATCGCGCTAGGTATTACATTCATCATCATACGTATAGTAGTTTCTATCAAATGTTAAACAGGGTAAAATCTGGATTTTTTATGTTTTTTTAATGTTTTTCATATAGAGAAGGAGATTATCCAACTCTCATAGAGAATCATTTTTAAGTTGTGTACATTGAACAAACAAACGGGTATGGTACTTTTTTTTGTTGTTGTTTTTATTGTTTTTTAATGTTTCTTAATATTTTAAAAAACATACATTTGCGATATTGCAGCTTGGGGATTTTAGATAAATATGTATTTATGTTTTTATTATGTATGTTTTCACTATGCACAGAAAGTTGAGAGAGGTACCGGCTTAGCCGCCGGGCCCCGGTCCCGTGGCTGCCTGATAACCGGGTTCCCGGGGCCCGGCCACGAGGCAGGCCGCTTCTCGGGGAGAGGGGGCGGGGGGGTGCAGTTGGGCATGCACCCTGGGGCTCCCCGCGCTTCCACGGGAGCCCAGTGATTGGCCACTTAGGCGGTCGCTGGGGGCGGGGCAACGCGAGCAAGGAGGGATCGCCGGCCGGCGATCTCCCTCTTCCTCCTTGCTCGCGTCTGGAAAAGGTTTGCTGGGTGGCTGCTCTTGCCTGGGTGGGTTTCGGCCGCGTTGTGGCCTCGTCTCGGGCCGCTGGGTGGACGCGGGCTCCCCGTTTCCCAGGCCTTCGTTGGCCCTCAGGCAGGGCTCAGACTCCAGCCACGCGGTGGTGGCGGCCCCACTTAACAAAACAAAACAAAAAATAACACCTGGGTGCTCCGCCGCGTGCGCTCTTGATTCTGTGCACGTGGGGGTCTGTTTTTTCCCTGCCTGGTTACGGCGGGGCGGTCCCGCGTGCTCCGGACGAAGGCGATCCTGATTTTGGCGGGTCGAAGGGCGGGTTGTTCTTAGGCCGGCCCCCTGTTTTTAGGCACTTTGGTGCTCCACTTTGCTTTTCGGACGCTGTATAAAATAACAAAATAAACCACAAAAAAAAAAAAAAAAAAAAACAACAGGGAAGAACAAAGAGGCCAGACAACCTACTCTACGGGCAGGGACCTTGTACAGCAGGCCCCTTGGCCGCTGCAGGCCCTTTGGCCAGGGCAGCATTTATGGCCCGACGGGTCCCAGCGTGGGGGGCGGCCAAGGGACTGCGGGGCGGTGCTCGGGGACGGGGGGCTGTGCGGCATGGGTCCATGCCCGCGGGCCGTGGCAGGGCGGTGCCCTCGGCTGCCCCGGCCCCCGGTACCCGTCCCGGGTTCCGGCAGGGACGAGGGCGCAGCAGGACGGGGGGGGCCTCGGGGGCGTGGGTCTACCGGGGGGCTCGCCGTGCCCTTGACTGCGGCTGTGGGCGCCTCCGCGGGTGCTCTGACGCCTCCGGCAGGCGTCTCGGGTGGGGATTGTGCGTTGGCGCCGCTCGGTGGGTCGGCTGAGCTGGGCTGCCCGGTCGCCACCGGGCCGGGGTCCCCGCAGGCCCCGGAGCCCAACCCGCTCTCCCAGTCGGGGGGCGGCTGGCTTTCGGTTTCGTCCCCTTCCCGGGTAGGGGTGGGGCCTTCCCCCTCTCCCCTGGGTGCCCCTCCTCCTCCCGGGTTTTTCGGTCCGCCGGGCCCTTGGGCGTATGGGGCGGTCCCGTGGGGGGGATTGGGGCCCTGGGGGGGTGGCTGGGGAGGGTGGTTGGGGGAAGGGCGTGGATTGGCCGGGGGCGCCGCGGCGTGGGAGGCTGGAGGGTTGGGGCCTTCGGCACGCGCCTGGGGGGTCGGGCCCTCTACAGTTCTCAGTACCCCTGGGGCCCCGGCTGCTGGTTCTTCTTCTTTCTCTTCGCAGGTCCCGAGGAGTTCGACGCCTGCAACTGCCACGGCTGCTTCCGACAGGTCGGTGGGAGCGGGCCCTTCGGGTTCCACGGCGGCGTCGGTTGTCCCGGCCCCTGACACGTCCACCGGGGGCGCTCCAGTCGCCTCCTCCGGGGGGAGTGGTGAGTATACTGTCGGGGCAGAGGGTGGGGTTCTTGACTCCGTTCCGGGTTCCGAAGGGGTGGGCAGGGTGAAAGGGAGGCGCAAGCGGGCTCGTCGCAGGCGAGCGTCCTCATCCTCGTCTTCCTCGTCGTCATCCTCGGCCTCATCGCACACCTCTGTTCCGGTGGCGGCGGAGGGCGGTGTTGTGGGCGGGACCTCCGTCATACGCTGCGCCGAGCTTTGGGAGTCGGTTCCGCGGAAGTTGCGCCGGCAGATCAAGCGTCGTAGATATATTGACATCTTCCGTCTGCTCGACGGCCGGAAGCGCTCCGGCGAGAGCTGAAAAAAGCGCAAGGAAGACGAGAAAGCGGGTCGGGTGTGCAAGGTCTCCCGCAACACCCTCAACTGGACCTGCGCATTTCTGCGTCTGGCGAGTGTCTGGGGGCATTGCTTCCCGGACCAGTACGGGGCTTTGCTGGCCTACGCCGATAACATCCTGGCGGCGTCCCAGGCCCACGACGGGTGGGCCTGGTTGAATTACGACGAGGAGTTCCGGGACCAGATGGAGGAGAACAGTCTCTTACATTGGGGGACTCAGATGTCCACGGGGGGTCGGGGCGGTGGAGCCAGCGCGGCGGGGAGCAAGGCGGGAACGTCTCCGCTGTCATCGGGGGGACGGTCCTTCCGTGCTTCCGGCACTGCTTTGCCACAGCCGAAGGCAGGGGTCGACGGGGGGGAGGTCTGCTGGCGCTTCAATAAGGCGTCCTGCCCCTTCCCGGACTGCAAATTTAAGCATGCTTGCTCCTTGTGCGGGGGCGCGCATGCGGCCACGAAGTGCAGCAGAAAGGGAGTCGCGGGGTCCCCTGCGGGGGGGAAGTGAGGCAGCGGCGGTCCTGGCTCGTACCCTGGGGCGGGTCGCGGTAATGCGCCCGTGGTTGCTCGAGTACGGGCGTTCCCGCCGGGGTAGGACGGCCGGGTTGATTCTAGGGGGGTTCACACGGGGCTTTCGCATTCCCGTACGAGGGACATCCGTGCAGGGTGGGGCTCGCAACGCCGCCTCGGCTCGGTGCCACGGGGATTTCGTACGGCTCAAAATCTCTGAGGAGTGCGCGCTTGGCCGCGTGGCGGGTCCCTTCTTGGAGCCCCCCTTTTTTCCCCGTTCACGGTCTCGCCATTGGGTGTGGTTCCCAAGACGGAGCCGGGCAAGTTTCGGTTGATACACAACCTATCTTGCCCTCCGGGCAGGTCGGTCAACGACCGCATTCCCCACGAGCTCTGCACGGTGCATTACTCTTCTTTCGATGCCGCCATCTCCCTGGTCCGGCAGTGCGAGCCTGGGGCCCTCCTGGCCGAGGTGGACATCGAATCGGCATTCCGCCTGTTGCCGGTTCATCCCTCGGCTTTCCCGTTGCTTGGCTTCCGCTTCGAGGCGCGGTACTATTTTGATATGTGCATGCCCATGGGCTGTGCAATCTCTTGTGCGTAATTTTGAGGCCTTCAGTACCTTCTTGCACTGGGTTGTGGAGCAGCAGTCGGGAGTCTCCAGCATTGTGCACTATCTGGACGATTTTCTGTTTGTCGGGCCCGAACGGGCCCCGACTTGTCCCACTCTGTTGAGAACCTTCCTGCGCGTGGCTGCCGCCTTCGGCATTCCGGTAGCGGCCGATAAAACGGTTGGGCTGGTTACTTGGGATCTGGCCGGACCGGTTGCGGGATCGGCGGGTCGTCTTCCGGTGTGATAACGCTGCGGTTGTTGAGGTCCTGAATCGTCATGCTCCTTGGTGCCCCAGGGTGGCTTCCTTGATGAGGGTGTTTGTGCGGGCCTGCTTGTGCCTGAATGTCACCGCTCGGGCTCGGCATGTGCCGGGCTCCCAGAATTCAATTGCTGACGCTTTATCACGTTTTCTGCGGGCACAGTTCCGGCAGCTGGCTCCTGGGGCGGACGAGCTCCCCTCGCGGGTCCCGGCGCATCTTTGGACGATTGGGACCCCGACCTAATGGTCCTTCTGGCGGCATCGGTGGCTCGCAGTACCTGGACGTCTTATCGCCGGGGCTACTCGCAGGTGAGTGCGTTTCTGAGCACCCGGGGTTGGTCTGGGGGGGCGGTGCCCGAGGGCGTGGTTGGCTGTTTTGTGCTGTGGGCGAAGAAGGAGGGATGGGCCCGGTCAGCAGTCACCGGGGCGCTTGTGGGCTTCTCCTTCTTTTCTAGGGCGGCTGGTTGGAGGAATCCGCGCGTCTCATTCTTAGTCGGGCGGTTGCTCGTGGGGTGGGCCCGCGTGCAGCCGGGGCTGCGGGACTGGCGGCTCCCGGTATCTCATGAGCTCCTGTTGCAGATCTGCGAGGTTTTGCCGCGGGTGGCCGCCTCGGGCTTGAGGCAGTGCTGTTTCACGCGCTGTTTACCACGGCTTTTTTCGGCGCCTTCCGTGTGTCCGAGCTGGTTCCTCGGTCGGCGAGGCGAGGGGTTTTTGGGGGGCTGGCAGTGGGGCACGTCCGTGTAGACCACGTGCGTGTCCAGATCTTCCTATCACGGTCCAAGACGGACCAGTCCGGGAAAGGGGGTTGGGTCCAGCTGCGCGCCATCCCTCCCTTGTTGTCCTGTCCTGTTCGTGCTCTGCGTACGTACGTGCGGCAGCGATCGGTGGCGCGCGGCCAGTTTTTCATTCATGCGGACGGCAAGCCGGTGACGCAGTTTCAGTTCACGGCTGTGTTATGCCTGGCCCTGCGTGCTTTGGGTCGTCCCGAGCAGAGTTACGCTTCGCACTCATTTTGGATTGGGGCAGCGACTAGCGCGGCGGCTGCGGGGCTAGACCCGCGGGTAATTCAGCGCATCGGCCTTTGGCGATCAGGTGCCTATGCTGGGTACGTTCGCCCGTCGGCTGCTGGCGGTGTGGAGTAGAGTGGTGCGGTGCCGCGGAGGTAGGCTGCCTACAGTTGGGGGGGGGGGCTGTGGGTACTAATCCTTTGCTTCCTATTGCAGAGTTGCTTGCTGGTGGCAGTCCGCTCTTTCTGCTTTCAGATGGTGTGGCTGCCGGCGACTGGTGGATTATCGGGCATTCATTTGTCTACTGGGCGGAGCGTCGCGCGGCGGTTCGGCCGTTGGGCGCTCACCTGGGCCTTGCTGGGGCTGGAGTGCGGCTGTGCTGGATGGGCCGCCGCGGCATGCATTGGGATCAGCTTCTTGACTATGTTCGAGTGGAACTTGGACGGCGTCAGCGGCCAGTCGGGCTGCTGTTACACCTGGGTGGCAATGACATTGCCGGTTGGGCTTGCTGGCAACTCATCGGGACTGTTCAGAGCGACATTGCCCTGTTGCGAGGGGTTCTCCCCGGGGTGGACATTATACCCCGCCCTGCTTGCTGGGCCCAGCGGCGTTGGTCGAGGGGTTTGTTTAAGATCAACCGCCAGATTGGGCGCTGGGTGCAGCAGACGGGCGGGCTCCAGGTTCCGCACCCTTGGGCGGACGTTACTTGTGCCGTTTTGTACCGGCTTGATGGGGTTCACCTTGCCCCAGTGGGGCAGGACCTCCTCTTGAACGATTGGCAGGAGGCGCTAGAGTCGTGGTGCTGGTCGCAGCTTTCGGTGGTGGGGGCGGCGCTAGGATAGCGCGCTACCTAGCGCCGGTGGCGGGGTGGCGAGCTGGTGCTCGTTGACCCGGCGGCTCATTTCAGCTGGAGGCCGCTTTCCATGTGAGTGGCACGGCTATTCAGGTTGGGGGAGACGGCCCGGCTGGGGTCTCTACCCGGAAATGGCAACCCCTTCAGCCGGCCTTTGCTAACATGGCGAGGCGGGCGGGAAGGGGTAACGGGGGGGGGGGGGGGCGGGTTAGATGGTGCTCCACTTTGCTTCAAACGGCTGGTGGGGGGCATCATCCGGATGACGGGTGGGGGGGGCATTCTTCTGTTATGTTTTGGATTGCTGAGTTGGCCCATGTTGGGCCGGTGTTCTTACCGTTAATAAAAGCTGCGACCAGCATTTGCACCAACACCCGATGTCTGTGTGCTTTGTCAATGGTTGGTGGGGTGGGGGGGGGATGAGGCGGGGTTGAAAAGGGGGGGTTGGGCCCATGCCGAGTAGGGCATCCGGATACCTCGGTTATTACTTTTAATATATTCCTGGGTTGCCGTCAAGTATTTATTAAATGTCAGATCGGCATGTACTATAGGGTATTAATAACATTTAGCATTTAGGATTTTAATTTATTTATATATTTATGGTTTTATCGTTTATGATCTTAGTGAATTAATAATTTTTGTTCAGCTTACTCACTCCTGGCTCCTATTAATCAATTGCAATCATGGTGGTTACACATAGCATAATGATTTAATGTTTAGGTAAATGTGATTCCACACACCCTTCTGATACTTTTAATTGATAATGATGAAAGGTTATTTATTGATTAACTTTTGTAACGATTTAGTGTACATATATGGTTTTAAACTATTTATAATCTTTAAATATTTCATTCATAGTTTACACTTTTAATGTTTTAGAGTTTATGGTCTTATTGGTTTTAATATGTTCTTATATTAATATATGCATGATATATGTTTTTATGATTGTAAGTATGTTTGAATGTATTATAGTGTTTATGGTTATTTAATTGCAGCATACCTGATTCCCCTGAGGAAGTGAAAAAACGAAACACGGCCTGGGTCGGGCTCTCAGGTTTTTGAATTAGTGAATGGGGGTATCCTTCTGGTTTGACCACTACGTGTTATTGACTGGGTGTATTTCCCAGAGCTGACATATTCCAGTTAATAAATTCAAAATAAAATTGTATTTTTCTACCTTTTTGTTGTTTGGGAATCTTATTTTTCCATTGCAACTGCCCCAGTCACTTTCTTCTGTTTTCTTCTTGTCTTTTGCTAAATCTCCATTGTCTGCTGTCCATTTGTCCTTTCTTCTGTCTTCTAGGGTTTTTTTTTCATTCTCTCTCTACATCTGCCTCAACATACTGATCTTTCCCCTTTTGCTCTTTCCTCCATTACTTTCTTTATTCTTTTTTCATCCACTCAAATTTCACCCCTCCATCCTCAATCCCCACTTACTCTCTCAATACCTAGCTAATCCCTCCCACACAAAATATGTTTTACCCTCTGCATCTTTAGTCCCATCTCCTTCTAGTCCTCCCCAATATCAGCTCCCTTCTAGTTCCAGCCCCACCAGCATCCGCTTCCTTCTAATCCCATTCTCCCATAACCCCACATCAACCCATTTCCAATCCTAGCCCCCCCTCAGCCATTTCCAGTCCTATCCTAGCCCCCCATCAGCCCATTTCCAGTCCAAGCCCCCTATCAACCCGTTTCCAATCCTAACCCCCCCTCAGTTCATTTCCCATCCTAGCCCTCCCATCAGCCATTTCCAGTCCTATCCTAGGCCCTTCATCAGCCCATTTGCAGTCCTATCCTAACCCCCATCAGCCCATTTCTAGCCCTAGCCCCCCCCCATCAGTCTTTTCCAGTCCTATCCTATTCGCCCCATCATCCCATTTCCAGCCTTAGCCCCCATCAGCCCTTTCCATTGCTATCCTAGCCCGTCATCAGTCCATTTCCTCTCCAAGCCCACCCCCAATCAGCCCATTCCCAGTTCTAGCCTCGTTTTCAGTCCAAGCACTTTTAAGTCCTATCCTAGCCCCCCATAAGCCCACATGCATTCCTATCCTAGCCCCCTCATCAGCCTGTTTCAATTCCTAGCCTTCCATCAGTTCATTCCCAGTCCTAGCCCCTCCCCAATCAACCCATTTCCAGTCCTAGCCCCATCAGCTTTTTCCAGTCATATCCTAGCCTCCCATGAGCCCATTTCAAGTCCTAGACCCCCATCAGCCCTTTCCAGTCCTATCCCATCCCCTTATCAGCCCATTTCCAGTACAAGCCCACCTCCAATCAGCCCATTTCCAGTCCAAGTGCCCCAATCATCCCATTTCCAGTCCTAGTCCCTCCATCAGCCCATTTTCTAATCCTACCCCCCAGCAGTCATTTCCAGTCCTATCCTAGCCCCTCCTGCCCATTTCAATTCCTAGCCCCCAATCAGCTCATTTCCAGTTAAAGCCCCCCAATCAGCCCATTTCCAGTCCGACCCCCCCCCCATCAGCACATTTTCAATCCACGACCCCCCAATCAGTCCTAGCCCCCATCGGCCTTTTCCAGTCCTATCCTAGCCCCCCATCAGCCCATTTCCAGTCCAAGTCCCCCCTCCCCCCCCCCCCCGAAGAGCCCTTTGCCTGTCTGATCAGCTTCAGAGGGAGCCAGGGAGGCCTGAGAATGCATTTTCCTTCACTTTGGCAACAGTGTTCTCGTGTAGTCTACTGGCATGCTGAGTACTGGAAAACAGGAAATGCCCTTTAACCTCTGGCACACCAGTGGGCTACACGAGAACACAGCTGCCAGAATGAAGGAAAACACTGCTCTTCACTCCTGCGGCTGTACAGAGGTAAGCTAGGGCCTTGGACATCCCTGGCTCCCTCTGAAGCTGATCAGACAGGCATAGGACTCTTTGGGGGGGAGGGGTAGGACTGGAAATGGGCTGATGGGGGGTCTAGGATAGGACTGGAAAGGGCTTGGAACAGAAATTGTGCTACCTCTCGCTTCTATAAAATGACCCTCAGTATCACTAGGCAGTGTAATAGCAGCCCAATGCTGCCAGGGAGGAAAATAACCCCTAGGGCTTTATTCTCTCATGAATAATACAGCTTACAAGGTTGAACATATGAGATACTTGAATTATCATAGTTAATGACTCCTGTGCAGGGCTGGCACAACCATCAGACAAACTAGGTGGACACCTAGGGTGGATGATTTTGGTGGGGGGGGGGGGGGCAGAAAATAGTAGGGCATTCAAAGATAAGCAATAGATTCTGACAGCCAGGAGGGGCATAAAGCTTAAGATTTGCCTAAGGTGCCAACACATTGAACCAACTCTGGAGGTAAACTGCTCCTGTGGTAAATTTAATGTAACATGTATTGCATATTTTAAGTAATCTTGTAAATAAGTTCAACATTTCTATGTAATACCAGTTTGCTGTAATGTACACTGCCTTGCCCCGGTGAAAGGTGGTATAGAAAACCAGTCAAATAAATAAATAAATTAAGCAACAGCAAAATGTTATAATTTTACCACAGCTTTGTAACAACCCCATATTTATTTATTTTATTTATTTAACTTTCTTATATACCGCGTTCTTCTGCATCAACGCGGTTTACATTAAAACATAACCGTCCAGCACAGATGGTCTGCACTGGCTTCACAATATAACAAGGGGTATATGTACAGGTAATAACAACAGGGTAACTATGTACACATATATACAGGTAAATTGCAATATACGTTTGGAGAAGAATCAAATGTGTTCCATTAGCTCAAGTGTGTAATAGTTGATGACAGGGTGATAAGAGATGCTATTTGTCGGGGGGATCCGTGTCAGGCACGCTTGGTTCCTGGCTCATATGCTTGTAACTCACAGGTTGTTTAAGTGGGTCGCTGGGCCTGGCTTGCTGTGGGGGGTGACTCTGGTCAGTATAATATTGTAGGAAGAGAAGATGTTTAAGTGCCTTCCTAAAATGGGAGATGCTTTTGGTATCCCTGATAGCGGGGGGAAGGGCATTCCAGCAGGTAGGCGCATATAGTGAAAAGGCTCTGGATCGTGTTGCTTGTGAACATTTTGTTATCTGCCTTGGTAGAATCAAAGTATTTATCGCAGCTGATCTTCTTGCTCTATTAGGGGGTGTCATCTGGATAAGGTCAATGATTGATGTAGAGGAGCAGTTGTTAATGGCTTTGAAAGTAAGTGTCAGCACCTTGAAGGTTATCCTGCTTTGGACCGGAATCCAGTGCAACTGTTTTAGTATTGGTGTGATATGTTCCTTCCTTGAAGCCCCCTGCAGAATTCTGGCGGCTGCATTCATGGCCAGTTGAAGCGGTGTTATGGTGGCTTTTGGGAGGCCATGCAATATGGCGTTCGCGTAATCGAAATGAGGGATTACAAGAGCTTGGTAGACCGATCGAAAATCTTCTGGTTCTAGGAGCGGTTTCAGGTGGCGAAGCGTTCTGATTTTGTTGTAGATTGCTTTTACCATGCTGCTTATCTGGGCCTTCATATTGAGCTGTTGGTCCAGAATAACTCCGAGGTACCGAATTGATGGTTTGCTAGTGAGTTCAGCATCCCGGACCTTCAGGGAGCTTGGTGGAATGAATGATGAGTTCCTTGTGATGAAAAGGACCTCTGTTTTCTTAAAGTTTATTTTTAGTTTCTGAGTGTGTAGCCAATCCGTGACCGCATCGAAACAGGCAGAGAGGGGTGCAAGGTCAGGTTTGTCCAAAAGGAAAGGCATGTAAAGGAGAACATCATCGGCGTAGATGAGGTATTTAATGTTGAAGGAGTGGATGAGATTACATAAGGGCTGCATGTAAATGTTAAATAGCAGTGCAGACAGTGATGATCCTTGGGGCACACCTTTTTCTTGGAGAAAAGGTGCGGACGTGGCAGAGCCGGAACGTACATATTGCCATCGATCCATTAGATATGATGCACACCAAGTTAATGCATTTCCCTGGATGCCCTTCTCGCTAAGGCGGGAGAGGAGTATTTCGTGACAAACCGTGTCAAAGGCTGCTGCAATATCTAGGAAGATCAGCGCAAACCCTTGTTTGATATTGTCCAATCCAATGATAAGCGTATTGAATAACGTGGTCAGGAGTGTTTCTACCCCATGCGCTTCCCGAAAGCCGTGTTGGCAAGGGTCGAGTGGTGCATTTATTTCTATATGGTGTTGAAGTTGTTGTTGCACAACCTTCTCAATTATTTTCGCCAGCAGCGGGATACTTGATATCGGCCTGAAGGAGTCAGTTCGTGCCGGGTCCAGTTTGCTATTCTTTAGTAGTGGTCTTATTGCTGTCTGTTTTAGGCTTTTGGGGAATGTACCCGTTGAGAAAGATAGTGCAATGATTTTGGAGAGGAAGGGGCTGAGTTCGGTCCGCAGAGATTTTATCCAAAACGCCGGACATGGGTCACTTGGTGCAGTGGTGGCATTTATGGAGGAGATGGTGTCCTGTATGCTTCTTGCTGAAGGGGCAGAGAACTCAGTAATGGTGTGTTTGGTGACCGTTGTTGTAGTATTTGGTAGGGTCACTAGGGGGAAACTATTTGCGGTAGGAGTGTTGGACTGGTTTGTCTTGGTACGCAGGAAGTCAGCATATTCTTGGGGGTCAGGGAGGTCTGGTTGTGTAAACGAAGGCTCTTTTGCTAAAGTCTTAACTAATCCAAAGAGTTCGTGGGGCTTGTTTAGAGAGCGTTGTAAAATCTCTGCATGAAATTGTTTCATTCTCGCTGTTACGTCTGCCCTGTGTCTTTTAAGATGTTCGTTGTACAGATCAAGTTTTTCTGTTGAACGGGATCTTCGCCATGATCTTTCAAGTTTTCTGAGTTTGAGAAGTGAAGTTCGGAGTTCGGGGGAGAACCATGGGGCATTTTTCCTTGTTTTCACGGCCTTCTTGGTAGTAGATATTTTGGCTTCGGCATCGAGGCATGCATTCCATGAGGTGATCATGTCATCAAGGCATTGGGAAGGAGGGTTTTGTAGTGGCTGGATTTTCATCAGGGATTCCTCCAGGTTGAATTGCCGGAACCGTTTAGTGAATGAGGTTGTAGGTCCACTTGTAGTCTGTTTCATCTTTTGTATTTGGTGTGATGGTATCTCAAAAGTGATCAGGCTGTGATCAGACCATGGTACTGGGCTAACAGCGGGGACAGTCTTGAGTGAAACGTTGAGTATATCTTTTGGGGCGAATATTAGGTCAAGTTTATTTCCTCTGACATGTGTGGGGGAGTTAACTAGTTGGATATATCCTAAGGCACTGAGTGCTTCTGTGAAGGCCTCAGCATGGTTGTCCTGGAGTGAGGGAAGGTTAAAATCTCCCATCACCCAGTTTTGGGTACGAGGGTTCGGGGGGTTTCCAGCAGAGTCAATAATGGTAGCTAGATCATCTGGAGAGGGTGATGGGGCTCTATAGAATAGACTGATACTGCAGTCTTTATTTGATATGGTGATGGAGTCTAGTTTTGTGGTGCTACTGACGGAGGTGATCTGGAATTGCAGTTCTTGCTTTGTTAGAATGAGCACTCCTCCACCTCTTCTGTCAGACCTGTAGCAGGGGTGGATGGCGAAGTTTGGAGGGACGAATTTATGTAAGATGATTGCATCGGATGTGGACAGCCATGTCTCGGTGATGAGGAGGATGTCTAGGTCATGGGCAGATATTAGATCTGCTGCTGCAGGCCATTTGTTCCTGATTGAACGTGCATTGATGAGTGCACATTTTAGATTGCGGGAGAGGGTGCAGCCTACTTCTTGAGGCAGGTTATTATGCTGGATGGCCACGTAGATTAAGTGAGAGCTTGGCTGACGTCCTGAGGCATATGGCAGTTGATATGGAGGGTTTGACCAATTCCTCCATGCTCCTTGTAACACTGGGATGGGATTGTGCTTGGCAATGAGGGCTGAGGTGCTATGTGATAGAGCTGATAATAAGAGGCATATGGCCAGTGTAAAATGATGATGGGTCATTTTGAGTGTCACGTGGTTTGATAGCATGGTAGTTAGTCTCGGGTATCCTCTGCCTTTCAGACAGGGGGGGGATGCTTTATATATTAGTTATATAGTAGAAAGAGTGGTATTGGATGAGTGTGCACAATGTGTTGAGCCTGGCTATCTAGACATCGATATGTACACAGGTCTATAGAGTATTGTGCGCGTAGTTTGTTATCAATACAGTAATGTGCAGATTGTTATCAGGCAGTCATATGTAACCAATTTTATATCTAGACAGTACAAAGCAACCAATTAGTTATTTGGACAGCAAACTTTAAGGTAACATACTCAGCTACAATGTATCTAGCTGGCTATCTGGTACAAAACAACCAATTAGTTATTTGGACGGTAACATACTCAGCTACAATGTATCTAGCTGGCTATCTGGCAAGTCACATACAGTGAGACGACAAATTATTGAATGAGGACAATGACAGAAGGGGTATTAAGTGGATGCAAAGATGCTGAATACATAGACTATAAGAGAATGGTTTAAGGTGCGCTGTGTTTTCCAGCTAATAAGGAAAAGAGTTAAGTTAAAGTATATGGTGCAAAATCAGGATGTAGGCTGTAGAGAATCTCACCATAGGTCTTGCGATTAGATCGAATCAACCTATTGATGGTTTCAGCTGGTTTCTTTGGTGTCTGGGTGGAGCGAGCTTAACTTTGATGGGGAGCTCCAGGTCACGATGTGAGAGTCTTTTGTTTGTCTTGCAGCTCTTTTTTCGGGCCACCTCCTAAGGGCCACGCCAAAGGGCCCTCTGGCGAGGCCCTCAGGCGCGGGCCCGACCAGGCGCGGGCCCGCCTGTCGGCGGCTCTTTTTAAAGCCGGCTTGCTGCTCCTCCCCCTCCCACAGCCCGGATTGGGCCGGAGTCACTGCTTGGGAGGGCAGGCTGGCCGGGCGGCGATTCGGGTCCCGATCAGGGGACGAAGATGGAGCCTTGCTTTCCCGCCGTTGGCGGCTCTTTTTAAAGCCGGCTTGCTGCTCCTCCCCCTCCCACAGCCCAGATTGGGCCGGAGTCACTGCTTGGGAGGGCAGGCTGGCCGGGCGGCGATTCGGGTCCCGATCAGGGGACGAAGATGGAGCCTTGCTTTCCCGCCGTCGGCGGCTCTTTTTAAAGCCGGCTTGCTGCTCCTCCCCCTCCCACAGCCCGGATTGGGCCGGAGTCACTGCTTGGGAGGGCAGGCTGGCCTGGCGGCGATTCGGGTCCCGATCAGGGGACGAAGATGGAGCCTTGCTTTCCCGCCGTCGGCGGCTCTTTTTAAAGCCGGCTTGCTGCTCCTCCCCCTCCCACAGCCCGGATTGGGCCGGAGTCACTGCTTGGGAGGGCAGGCTGGCCGGGCGGCGATTCGGGTCCCGATCAGGGGACGAAGATGGAGCCTTGCTTTCCCGCCGTCGGCGGCTCTTTTTAAAGCCGGCTTGCTGCTCCTCCACCACCCACAGCCCGGATTGGGCCGGAGTCACTGCTTGGGAGGGCAGGCTGGCCGGGCGGCGATTCGGGTCCCGATCAGGGGACGAAGATGGAGCCTTGCTTTCCCGCCGTCGGCGGCTCTTTTTAAAGCCGGCTTGCTGCTCCTCCCCCTCCCACAGCCCGGATTGGGCCGGAGTCACTGCTTGGGAGGGCAGGCTGGCCGGGCGGCGATTCGGGTCCCGATCAGGGGACGAAGATGGAGCCTTGCTTCTTTCCCGCCGTCGGCGGCTCTTTTTAAAGCCGGCTTGCTGCTCCTCCCCCTCCCACAGCCCGGATTGGGCCGGAGTCACTGCTTGGGAAGGCAGGCTGGCCGGGCGGCGATTCGGGTCCCGATCAGGAGACGAAGATGGAGCCTTGCTTTCCCGCCGTCGGCGGCTCTTTTTAAAGCCGGCTTGCTGCTCCTCCCCCTCCCACAGCCCGGATTGGGCCGGAGTCACTGCTTGGGAGGGCAGGCTGGCCGGGCGGCGATTCGGGTCCCGATCAGGGGACGAAGATGGAGCAAAAAGGAATTAATGAAGCAGAAAATAATATAATGGGGCTCCTTTACTAAAAGGTGCAATGGTGTCTCATCCAACATGCCGATAACGCTCAAACCATAGTGTGTTAGATGCAACACCATGGCATCAACTGTCAGAGGCATGGAAAGCATATTCCTGGCAGTTAATGCTATGCACACTGGCCTAACGTGGTATGAACATAGCACAGGTGCATGTACCGCCACCTATGGAGTGGCAGTAAGTGCACCTGTGCTCAGGGGTGGCAGAATGTCATTCTTATTGGGAGGGGGTCAAGCTCTGCCCCTCGGCCAGCTGAACTGAATGAGGCTGCGATCATGGGACTACTTCTCCTGTGTGCCCTTAGGGATCCAGTCTCCCACAGGCAGACAGGAGAGGTCTTTCCCGTGATTGTGGAGTTCTTCTTCCCACAGGGGATGAGATCCCTATGAACAGCCTGATGCCTGCTGGGTACTGATCGCAGCAAAGACCCCTCTTGTCTGCATGTGGGAGGTGGATTCACCAAGGACAGACAGGAGGGGAAGGCCCACTATCATGGCAGCGAGGTTTGGGTAGAGCCAGGGCCTGTGTGGCCCACCACTTTCTGATGCTTCTGCCTTTGTTAATTGCTCATCTTCCTGTTAACACCGGTACACAAATTGCAAGGTGGTGACCCCACTTACTCTCCACCCCTTGCAACCTTACTGTACAATGGACACTAAAATCCAGTTGTACTGTCATGGACCTGCACTACTATAGCGTATCCCAGCATGCCTTTAGCACTCTAACAGGTAACACTCTTCAGTAAAAGGGCTTCAATATTCTTTGTATGTCTATTAAATCTTCATTTGCATACAAAACGGATTAATCTAAATGTGAAATATTCTAATCTTAGACAGTGCTTGCCAATGTGTCAGGTTACCTTCTTAGTTTGGAAAGTAATCTTTCTGATCTAGCAGGTAACTTAATGTTTGACTAGAAATTATAGGGTACAGACAAAGTAGGACAAAGAGTTCACCATGGAAGGAACAATGTATTTCCAACAAAATGTTCAACCCAACATGTGTTTTGGCTGGGGGCCTTCTTCAGGGGACAAAGACCTCAGTGGTTGCGTTGAGCAATTAGTAATGGTGCAACACCATCAGGCTTTCACTGTGTGCTTAGCAAAGAGAAAGATGCTAACTGAGGGTTTTCCTCGCCTATCTTTAAAGCACAGTATGCTAATCGGGCAGCACTGAAAATCGCTTAGTGCCATTCCCCACCTCTGCTCTGTCCCGGAATGCCCCAAACACGCCCCGATGCTAAGCGGACAGCATCTGGGCGTGTTAGGGACAACTGGGATTTTCCAAAGTCACTGACTCTGTAGGTACCTTTGAAAAATCCTGGTTAAGGCATTTACATGGGTAACTTGGTCTGTTACCTGTGTAACTGCCTTCGAAAATCGGGCCCTATCTCATTTTGGCGAGGGGACCTATAGTAAGTGTTGGATCTGGGAAAAATATCATGTGCATTCTAAGAAGACAGCCAGAAGACAGCCAAGATGGTCTGATAAAAATCAAAACCCAGCCAGGGAACCCCATAATAAGCAAACCATACATCAATGCTGAAAAGTAAACCAGCGTGATTACAAGTACACTGTTATAGGACCCATACAGGGAACAAATAAACCTCTACCATTCTTTTGTGCCCCAGCCCATACCATTCCTCATTAAGAAAGAAAAAAATTCCCACCATATTGGATATGCCTACATAGCAAATGGCTAGACCGGTTTCACTCATCTGCATCCTGCTAGATGGGTGGGTTGTCACCATGAAAATGTGAAGGTACGTCCATCAGTCAAGAACCATACATACAGGACCCAAATCTTTCCATTTGTATCAGCTTGTCTATCACCGCAGCAAGGGTGGTCAGCAGTCTAATATCACCGCCTACAAACTGGTAGTGAGATTCAAACAACATACATCACAAATACCCACAACCACTCAAAATACTCGATAGCGGCACTGATCTAACACAATTCAGGCATACACTCAGCCAGAAAACCAAGCCATCTTAATTGTATCAGCATCTGCTCTCCTACCACTCCTAATGATGCTGCACAAAAGAAGGGGTGTGGCCTGCAGCTGTATGCCCACTCCCATCAAATAGGTCAGCCATTACAACACAAGTTGTGGCTTTATTGAGAGGTTAACCACAAGCTGCAGAATGACAAATGGGGCAGCAGTATATGACTAGGATAACATTATTACGTGGTGCACATTCTTACTTCTCAATAGTGAGTTGAACACGCACCACACAAATCCAAGGCTAAACTTGGGCAGCAAGTCAAACATACCACCTAGGTCTACACTCACTGTGCCAAGGTCCAGAATCAATCCTGCCACTGGCAAATTCGTGTGGGGGGACCACAAAATATGCCAATCCAAGTCAGCACGCACACAGCAAGGGACATATGTGGGAGAAACTGCTCACCTCTCTCCCATCAACATCCCATCAGTCAGGGGAGCTGTCACCAAGCAGATGTGACAGGCCTCTCTGGCACTGAGAATAAAAAAAAGCATGTTGAGATGGCCCAGATTCACAAGATGCCTCAGCCTGTGAGTGGTAGTCGCCAGGCCTACATCCATGCCCAGTGGCATCCACATGATGCACAGAACGAGCATCAGTATCCATCCAAAACACCCGCTAGTGAGACCACTCATACATCGTTCGGGTGGGCACGCATTCATACAAGCAGAACTTCCTAGCTGGCATAGTTGCCGATCCTCTGTTTCTCTTTGTGGTATTACACTAAGAATAATGGCCTAGAGGCACATTCCTGTTCTCCTCAGTTGGATTAGCCATCTATACAAACATTAAGGATTTACTGCATAATATATGGCTAGGACAAAATGTCACAGAATGCACATTCTTACATTGTGACATAAACTCCAAGAGGCCCATATCTAGCCTCCCTTTCTTGGCTAAGATAGCAGAGAAGTTAGTCCAGCAGCAGATCCAAGATCACATTGATGCCTATGCTCCTCTAGACCATCAGCAGCATGGATTCCGCCAACAACATGGTGTTGAAACCCTATTGGCCACTCTCCTAGACAATCTAGTTTTGGGCATGAACAAAGCAAAACAGGGATTCATCCTAATATTCTTGGATATCGCATCGGCCTTTGACACAGTCTCATAATTTTCTACTTGCTCAATTACAACAGTAAGGCATACAGAACTTAGCCTTAGATGCAGATCCTACTTTAAAGACCGCCAACAAATGGTATGCACAGGCACTCATACATCATCCGCGTACCAGCAAACTCAAGGTGTACTGCAGGGTTCATCCTTATCTGCCTTGCTTTTCAACATATGCATCCAGCCGATTTGCGCTATAATCCATTAATACTGCACATTTAATCACATCTATGCTGACGATGTATTGCTCTATACCTCATTCTCCATGGACAGTCCCAATTACACCAGAATTATGGAATGGGAGGAGTGGTCTAGTGGTTAGGACAAGGTACTTCAGGCCGGAGGGCAGGGGGTTCAAGTCCCACCTGGGGACAGCAATCTCAGGCTGGAGGGACTGAGATTTCTAGTCCTATAGGCACTCCTTGTGGTCTTGGGCAAGCCACTTAACCCTCCATTGCCCATGTTCCCTGTAAGTATTAACATATGTGTGTCATATCCCCTCATGTTAAATGCATCCCCCAATTGACCGCTTTGACCCGGTGAAAAGCGGAATATAAATACAGCTAAATAAATAAATAAATGCTTTAATGCAGTCTCAGACTGGCTGGGTGCACACAAGCTGAGAGTGAACTGTAAGAAGAGTGAAGTGTTGTTTATCACAAAAGATCCATCTTCATATCACCACCTTCCTTACAGGTAAAAGATGCAGAGCTGAAGATGAAACAAAAGGTGTGGTACCTAGGTATCATCCTGGACCAGCACCTGAGTATGATACCAAGGCAGTATACCACAAAATAAGGATCCTCTGTCACCTACGGCCCTTGCTGGAGGCTGCCGACTTCCGCATAGTATTCCAGGCACTTATCATTCCACACTTTGACTATGCAAATATCATTCTTCACAGCCTGCCAGGCTGCACACTTCATCCCCTGCAAATGGCCATGAACACTGCAGCCCGAACCATGTATGGAGCCTCCAGATACAAACATGTGACACCCATCCCAAAACAACTGCATTGGTTTCCTATAGCTAGCCGCCTAAAGTACAAAGCCCTCCTAATGACATTTAAAAGCCTGCACAACCTCTCCACAATCTCCCTGGAGGAAATTATACATTGGACGCCAAACAATAGAAGAAGAAGAACAATCATGGCAAACACACTCAACATCCCTTCAGCAATAAGAAAAAGCTCCCAAGCTGCTAAGAACTGAGCTTTCTCACTATACCAGGGGTGGGCAATTCCGGTCCTGGAGGGCCGCAGACCAGTCAGGTTTTCATGATGTCCTTAATGAATATTCATGTGATCTATTTGCATCTACTGCCTTCCATTGTATGGAAATAGGTCCATGAATATTCATTAGGGACATCATGAAAACCTGACTGGTCTGCGGCCCTCCAGGACAGGAATTGCCCACCCCTGCACTATACACAACTCCTCTCTGGAACTCTCTCCCTGCCCCATTCCATGCCATTTCTGACCTGTCAACCTTCAGGAAAGCAATAAAGATGCATCCTTTACAACTGAATTATGACCATATACCATAGCTTCTCTTTGGATCCTGTCTGCTAGCCATAACTCAGACCCACCTACCTCTCACGGTCCACTAACCATACTGTAGATAGTTTGCCTTGTTACTACCCAAGTTGACACCCCTGTTTTAATGTAAAATGTCCACTGTTTATAATGTATTACCTATTGCTATTATTCTGTTTTACACCTGTTCTATGCAAAGCTTGTTTTATGTAAGCTCAGTCCAGATAGTGCTGCGTTCACACCATGCACTAACTGCCTCCCACATGATTAGCGTGGGTTCATCTAATGCCACTTCAATAGATGGAGTTAAGGGCACCCATATTAATATGGCATGCATTATGGGAAAGTGTTTCACGTTAACTGCCATGGAAATACTTTCCACACCCCTGACACTTAACACAATGGTGTTGCACCTAATGCACCAATGTTTCAGCACTTTTAGAACATTAGGTGCAACACACTACTGCCTTTTAGTAAAAGGACTCCTTAAGGGTGGACTTAGAACATAAGAAATGCCATACTGGATCAGACCAAAGTCCATAAAGCCCATAATCCTGTTTCCAACAGTGGCCAGACTAGGTCACAAGTACCTGGCAGGCTGCCACAATGCTTGCCCTGCAGTAAACAGTAGATTTCCTGGTCCTCTTTAATAATGGTTTATGGACCTTTCTTCCAGGAATTTGTCCAAACCTTTTTAAAACCAGCTACACTAACAACTTTTACTACATCCTCCAGTAACAAATTTCAGAGTTTGATTACGCATTGAGTGAAAAAAATGTTTCTCTTATTAGTCTTAAATGGGTTACATTGTAGCTTTATTGCATGTCCTCTACTCTTTCTACTTTTTGATGATGTAAACAACTGATCTATGTTTACCTGTTCCTCTCTATGCATTATAGACCTCTATCATATCTTCCCTCAGCCATCTTTTTACTAAGTTGAAGAGCCCTAACCTTTGAAGCCTTTCTTCATAGGAAAGACAACCTGTGTGGAGCCCTCCGGCCCTAGGAAACCTCTGCAACGCCCGCCCCGCCCCTCTGACATCACTTCCTTTTCAGCCCGGGTGCTGCAGAATGAGTTTCCTAGGGCCGGAGGGCTCCACACAGGTTGTCTTTCCTATGAAGAAAGGCTTCAAAGGTTAGGGCTCTTCAACTTAGTAAAAAGATGGCTGAGGGAAGATATGATAGAGGTCTATAATGCATAGGTCTATTGCAGCCGCTGCTCAGTAAGAAGGAGGAACAGCGGCTGCACGGGGGTGAAGCTGCACTGAGCGGGGGATGAAGCTGTACTGAGGAGGGGGAGTTAAGCTGCATTGGGGGGGGCAGGGGAAGCTGTACTTGGGGGGGGGGGTGAAGTTGCACTGGGGAGGGAAGGTGAAGCTATACTGGGGGGGTGGGGGGGGTGGTGAAGCTGCACTGGATAACTTCCAAACATCATCTTCAGTAAAGATCGAAGGATAGAATTCATTCATTCAGTCTCTCAGTGGGCTTATTTATGGCCCAATTTACTAAGGTGGGTTTTTTTCATTCTTTGTGTATGGGAAAATAAGTATTAAGGCAAAATTCATAATTGTTAAATCAATTTAGGCAAAATAACTAATTTAATCAAATACATTTTGTTCATTAATGAAAAAGAGTTATTTGCAGTATGATTTTTTTTTTCATTTTTTTTTTCATACATTGTGTTAAATTGACTTTATATTGTTCCCTGGATCATTTGAGAAAAAAAAAAAGCTCTAGATGTTTTAATTTATCCTACCCTCATTTAGGAGTGTGTCCTCATCTCACTTCTTTCTTAGATGGCCTCTTTAAGGTGGAGCTTCATATTTATCATAATTAACTTTACAGTTTCTATAAAGTTTTTAATTGATTTATTTCCTGTAGATATCTATGAAAAGAAGCATGCCATTAGGAAAAATGCTAATCTAATCATTTCTCTGTAAATCTTAAATGTCTTTGATGTTTGCATGCTTCTGAAGGCTAAGGTCAAGGTTATTTGCAATTCAGGTACCACAGTCTATATTCTTATCCAGAGTACTTAGAAACATAGAAACATGATGGCAGAAAAAGACCACATGGTCTGTCTAGTCAACCACTACAACCATATCAACCACTACAACAGCCCTTTTTTTCCTTTAGAGATCCTTTGTTTTTGTCCCATGCTTTTTTGAATTCAAATACAGTCCTCATCTCTACCATCTCCACTGAGAGACTATTTCTTGCATCTACCACTCTTTCCGTAAAGAAATATTTCCGCATATTACTCCTGAATCTATCCCCTTTCACCCTCATCCTTTGTCCCCTTGTAGCAGAGCTTGCTTTCAAACAAAAGAGGCTCTCCTGTGCATTTATGCCACGGAGGTATTTAAATGTCTCAATCATATCACCTCTATCCCACCTCTCCTCTAAAGTATACATATTAAGATCCTTACGTCTGTCCTCATATGCTTTATAATAAAGTTCACTAACTATTTTAGTATTTTATTTATTTATTTAACAGTATTTCTATACCGCTTTATCATACAATCAAGGCGGTGTCATAACAATACCATCAAAATAAGTGGGGGTGTAATCCAAGCAGTGAAAGAGGTTTTATGATTTGCATGTGAGTGGATAGTGTGTTAAATTAGGGTGAACTATGTACAATGAGCGCTATAGTACAGCATGAGCTATATATATATATACACAATTAGGGCTTAAGATATATCGTGAGTCATTGTATAAATAATAGCAGTGTTGGAAGGGGTAAGTACGTGGTTCTTGTTGATTATAAGACAGGACCATATTCTTCGATGAACAACATTGTTTTCAGTTGTTTACGGATATCTTTGAGGTCCATTGTCGATCTCAGTTCGTCTGGGAGGGAGTTCCAAATTATTGGAGCAGCCAGAGAGAGTGCTCTGTCTGTGGTGTCTTTTCGTGTTTTTCTGAAGTCGCTCGAGGTGCTGACTCTGTTAGAAGTTCCCCTTCTTCTTGGGCGAGTGCTGATGTCTGGATGAATGAGGGTGTGCAGGCTGTTGGCTGAAATGTGGTATTTAATTTTGAATATATTTATTATCGTTTTGTATTTAATGCGCGAGTGGATTGGGAGCCAGTGTAGATCTTTCAAAACTGGAGTAATATGGTCATGTCTTGTTGAGCCAGAAATAATGCGGGCTGCAGTATTTTGAGCTAGTTGAAGAGGTTTGATTGTTTGCTTTGCTAGCCCAAGAAGGATGGGGTTGCAGAAATCCAGTAGTGGAGTGATAAGCGCTTGACATACAGTACGGAAGTGTTCTGTGGTGAGGAGAGGTTTAAGTCTTCTGATAATTCTCATCCTGTGATATGCATTCTTGACTGTTTTGTTTATGTGTGCCTTGAGATTCAGTTCACTGTCCAGTGTTACTCCAAGGTATTTTACTTCCGCTTTCATTGGTATGGTTTTATCTGCTACTCTGATGTCCGGAGGGTGTATGAAGTCCTGGTTGCGAGTGATTATTAGTGCCTCCGTTTTGTTGTAGTTGATTGAAAAGTTGTTGTCTTTACACCATCTTGTCATATGTGTTAAGCAGACTGTTATTTTAGAATAGTCTGGGTTGCCATAGAGATAGATGTGTATATCAAAATATCGTCTGCGTAGATTGTGTACTGAATGCTGTTTGCTTTCAGAATGTCATATTGGTTGGATGTATATGTTAAACAGAAGTGATGAAAGGGCTGACCCTTGAGGCACTCCTTGAAGCACTTTTATGGGTTGGGAGGTGTTGTAGCCTACTTTGATCCGAATCTGCCTGTCAGTGAGGTAAGATTGAAACCATTTTAAAGTAGTACCATGAAGTCCAATCTTTTTTAGTCTTTCCAGGAGAATTAGGTGGTCGACTGTGTCGAATGCAGAAGAGATGTCTACGAAAATCATTAGGATACCTTTTTTGGTGTTATCTATTACTCGGAGGATGTTGTCTAAGAGGTAGATCAGAAGTGTTTCGACTCCATGGTTGGGGCGAAAGCCATGTTGGTTGTCATCTAGAGGAGCATAGTTGTCAATGTGATCCTGTAGTTGTTGTTGTACTGATTTTTCTATTATTTTTGCTAGAAAAGGTATGCTGGAAATTGGTCGGTATGCGGCTGGGTTGCTCTTATTAAGAGTAGTTTTCTTTGGTAGTGGTCGTACTGTAGCTTGCTTTAATTGGTTTGGCATAAGACCTTGGGTGAGTGAGTTGTGCACCATGTTGTGTATGAAGTGGATGAAGCTTGATTTGGTGGCTTTGATCCATGAAACTGGACAAGGGTCAGTAGGAGCAGTGCATGTATTTATTGCTGATATGATGTGGGAGAGCTGTTCTGTTGAGGGAGAGTAGAATTTGTCCCAGGTTTTGGGTTGTGATTCAGATGGGTTCAAAGTGCTGTGCGTAGTTGGTTCTGTGGAGTGAAATTTTTCCTTGATGTGATCAGCAAATTTTTGTGGATCGATTTGTACTTCCTCCTCAGTGCTTTGCTCTTTTGTGAGGATTTTCACTATCTCGAATAGCTCTCTGGGCTTGTTTAAGGAGGAGTTTATCATGTTTGTATAGAATTCCATCTTGGATTGGTTGATATGATCTGTGTATTGTTTTTGCTTTGTTAGGTATATCAGCTGGAAATCCGTTGCCTTGGATTTCCTCCATTTCCGTTCTATCTTTCTGAGTTCTCTTTTTTCTTGTCGTATGGTTGTAGAGTACCAAGGCTTGTTTTGCCTCTTGTTGTGATGGAGTTTCTTTGGTATGGTAGCTGTTGCTGAGGCAGCATTGTATAGTGTGTTGTTCCAGTTGGTTATTTGATTTTCGAGATTGTCTGTTTCTGTAATCAGTTGTTTTATCGTGTCCTGTAGGAATGCATCTCTGTCAAATTTCTTGAATCCGCCTTTGTATGAGTGTGTTGTCAACGTGTTTGTTGAGTTTGTCCTTCTGTAGATGCAACTTTATCTTGATTATGTAGTGGTCTGACCAAGGTACTGGGAAGATTGTAGGTGTTGAAATTAGACCTCTTGAAGTTAGGTAGTTGGTTGCAAAGATGAGGTCTGGTATAGAGCCGTGTCTGTGCGTTGGAACGTCGATGATTTGAGTGAATTGGAGTGAGGTCATTGCTTGGAGGAAGGCATCTGCATCTTTGTTGTTGGTGGACTTGAGGTTGAAATCACCTAGCAGTAGCGTGGGTTTGTTGTTTGCGGTGATGGCACATACTGTTTCAAGCGTAGATGCTAGTTCTTCGGGTGAGGCTCTGGGTGCTCTGTAGGTCAGGCAGAGTGCCATGTATTTGTTCACGATGCTGATTGTGTTCCCTTGAGGTGTGTCTGTGACGCTCTGAGTTTTGAACTTTAGAGTCTTCTTTGCAATTATCAGTACCCCTCCTCCATGTTTATGGGTGCGTGGGCAGTTGTATGCAGAGTAGGTGTCAGGTACCAATTGATTAAGTAGAACATTGTCACTGAGATTGAGCCAAGTTTCCATAATACAAAGTATGTCAGGTTGGTGATCTTCTATGTGATCTACTATTGTGTGTATCTTATTGCATATGGATCTTGCATTTATGAGCTATATGGTTACGTGCTCTGTGGACTTTGTTGTATTGTGTGCGTTCTTTGAATGTAGTGTGCAGAAATGAGATTTGTGCGTATTTTTTCTTCTTGGCATTGATGTGCTGTGAGTGGTGGAGTAGGTACATTGTGGTTGTATGTATAACCAGGTGGTTGACGGATGCCAAGGGGGGTTAGGGTGTGGATGATGGAGGTGAGGGTTTGATGGTAGGAAGAGTGTGAGAAGGAAGATAGGTACAAACAAAGTTATGTACATGTTGGTTTGCTGTGCTGGTATGTGAGGGGGTTACTTGCAGTACAGACGTTTTCTCTCTGGTCTGACCCTTGTTGTGTTCAGCTGCAATGTTGTCTGTGTTGTTCTTTCTTTCTGCTCGCCTTCGTGCCGCGCCTAAGGGCCACGCCAAAGGGCCCTCTGGCGAGGCTCTCAGGCGCGGGCGCGCCCTGCAGGGACGCTGCTCTTAACCGCCGCGATCAGCTTTCTGCCTCAAATGTGATCAGCTGTTCCTTTCAGGCTCTAAATGCCCCGATTGAGTAGGAGCTGCAGCAAGAGGTGTAGAGTTTGGTCAACGGCGTTCCTATAGGCAGGGACGCCGCTCTTAACCGCCGCGATCAGCTTTCTGCCTCAAATACGATCAGCTGTTCCTTTCAGGCTCTAAATGCCCCGATTGAGTAGGAGCTGCAGCAAGAGGTGGAGAGTTCAGTCAACAGCGTTCCTATAGGCAGGGACGCCGCTCTTAACCGCCACGATCAGCTTTCTGCCTCAAATGCGATCAGCTGTTCCTTTCAGGCTCTAAATGCCCCGATTGAGTAGGAGCTGCAGCAAGAGGTGGAGAGTTCGGTCAACGGCGTTCCTATAGGCAGGGACGCCGCTCTTAACCGCCGCGATCACGCTCTGTACCGACTCCATCCTGTTTATATCCTTTTGAAGGTATGGTCTCCAGAATTGCACACAATACTCCAAATGAGGCTTATACAGAAGTACTATCACCTCCTTTCTTCTGCTGGCTATTCCTCTCCCTATGCAACCTAGCATCCTTCTAGCTTTCTCCATCGCCTTTTCTACCTGTTTAACTACTTTAAGATCATCAGACACAATCACGCCTAGGTCCTGCTCTTCTTTTGTGGACAGAAGTACTTCACCCCCTATACTATATCGCTCCCTTGGATTGCTGCAGCCATAATGCACGACCTTGCCTTTTTTTAACATCAAATCTCAGTTTTACCCAAGATAATGAAGAGTAAAATGGCTTGCCTAAGCAGTATCACTGGGAGAACTGGAATTTTGAAGCCTGATTCCCTATTGACAGCTTTAACCACTATACCATTTGTCCCCTTCTTGCCTCTTCAATCTTCTAAGCTTCTTAGCTAAAGGTTGTAGAGAATGGGCAAACACTATAGGGAATAAAGTGTGGCCTAGGCATGTACTAATTCGGAGGCAGAATTTATCTGACTTGTAGTTATCCATGATAACTGTTGCTTTGGATCAATTGTATGATTTTTTATTTATTTACATTGCATTTCTAGAGAACAAAATCTACCAAGTGCTTTAAACAGAAATATCTATAACACCACAATGAAGGTATTTCTTGTATAGAAACTGAAAACTATGGTATCTCTTTTATTTTATAAAATTCAGTTAAAAGATAAATTGGAAATATTCTGCTGTTCATACTGTTTATTTGGAATAAGCCATGTGAATTAATTTAGAAACTTTGATTTATCTATCTCTGTTCTAATTCAGGTAGTGAGAAAGGTCTGTATGAGCGCCACAATTCCTAGTCTATGTACTATTGTGATGGAAGTCAAATTAGAGAATGGGAACAATATTTTACATTGGGTGATTTTATTAAGAATCTTGGTCAGTGCTAGTACAGTTTGTTTGTTCCAAATTTTATAGAAGTTGGCTCAAGTTCATCTGGTCCAAAAGGCTCTCTAAACTTTGTAGTATTACGTATTGTAATTATTTCATGGACATGACTGGAGCATTTTATAGATCCATAATTTCTGGAATTACTTTAGGTAAATGAATATAATCTCGAAGTTCTTATTTATTTATTTATTTTATTTATTTATAAAGTTTTTATATACCGCCTCTTCCAGAGATCCGAGGCGGTTTACAGAGAACAAAATAATGAACTTACATTGAACAATAACTGAGCACAATATTTAACAAAAGTTCATATCAAAAACTATATTACAACAACTACATACAATTGAGTAGGTCAGTATTGTCAATTTAGGTTATTTGAATTTGTTGATAGATGTGCTATAGTATTCAACAAATAGGTGCATTTTGAGGACTTTTCGGAACAATTGTATGTCCTTTGTTTCTCTTAAGTTGACAGGGAGAGCATTTCAGAGTGCTGGAGCAATGTATGTAGTTCAATCCCTTAATGTCCAACATCTCTTTAAACAAGTGGCCAGTGGTAAGTGTTTAGTGTTTTGGATGTGAAGCGGTATTGTGCATGCATTTTGGGAATAGTTTCTTCTTCTTGAATTTTCAGGTAGACTGAGGAGGGAGTTAAGGTATGATGGGGCTATTTATTGTGCTGTTTAAAAATTATCATTATGTATTTGTATTTTATTTTAGTTACAATGGGCAACCGGTACAGACTATGGAGAATTGGAGTGATGTGGTCAGAATGATGTGCATTATGGATTATGCATGCTGTTAGATTTTGTGCTAACTGGAGTTGTTGAATAGATTTCTTGGGTAATCCTTGCAGAATACTATTGCAGTAATCAATATGGGGCGTTATGAGAGCCTGTACAACTTCTTAAAATCGTAGTTCTCAAGTAGTGGTCTAAGGTGTTGGACCATCCGTAATTTAAAGTATATTATTTTTACAGTGGATTTAATATGAGAAACCATGGTTAAAGACTGATCTAGGATGATTCCAAGATATTTGACTTCCTTTTTGACCTCCAGTACTGACTCGTTGAGGTGAAATATACTACGGGGCATGAAGCTTTGGTTTTGAGACATGTATAGTACTTATGTTTTTTTTAATGTTAATTTTTAGATTGCATGTTTTTAGCCATTCGATGACCTAGTTTAGGCAAGATTGGATTTGAGGACAGGCCAGGTTTGTGATGTCTATGGGATGATACTTATTTGTAATATTTAGCTCATGCCTTTCTAGTAGTAGGTCGACAAGTTACAGTGAGGTACTTCCCCGTCCCCAAAGAGCTTACAATCTAAGTTTTTACCTGAGGCAATGGAAGGTTAAATGACTTGCCCAAGTGGTGCGAGTAGGATTTGAACCCTGCCTTAACCACTAGGCTACTCCTCCACTCAAAGTGTAACTTACAAGCATAGTTTCTTGGGAAAGTTTTAAGCATAGTTGGTTTTGCCTGATGTCTCTTGAGCTGTACTCCAGGGCTATATAAAGTTTTAAATGGCTTTTACTCATTTTTGTCAATACATTAGGGGTCCATATACAGCCAACTGTACATATGATAGACAGTGTATCTCTTGACACCTTCTAATACAGTTGTGGTCAACATTATTGGCACCCTTGCAGTTCAACCCCTTAATGTTCAATATCCTTTTAAACAAGTGGCCAGTGAAATGGCTTTGGACTATATGTGAACACATATTTGACACATAAAATAATCAAATAAAACAAGACTAATTAAAAAAGGAAATAGCATAAAAGCTGGGACGTTGCAAAGAAATTATTAACAGAACCCTTATAAACAATTCAAATCAGCTTGAACAGAAGAACCACATTCCAATTGCAGTAAAATTAGATACACCTGTGATCAATTATCAGTACTCACATGGCTTGACTCAACCAACAAAGGATGGCTCTAATGTTTTAAATGGCCACATTCACTCCCTCTTCCACTTTCACAATGGGGAAGACAAGACAGCTGCTTGAGACCACCAGAAATGCCATTATCACCATATATCAAACTTCAAAGGGGTACAAGGCTATCTCCCAAGACCTTGGGATTCCTGTGTCAACAGTCTGCAATGTTATTAAAAAGATTTCTGTTTGTGGAACTGTCAAGAACCTCCCAGGATGTGCTGGGAAGAGGGGAAAATTAATCGAAGAAGTCTTCGAAGGTTAGTGCGAACTGTTGAAAAACACCACATACAACATCCAAAGAGCTTAAGGCTGTCCTGGAGCAATCTGGAGTGGTGGTTTCAACCCGCATTATACACCACACACTAAACAAAGGACTTCATGGGCAAAGGCTAAGGAGGACCCTTATGCTCAAAGACAAGACATAAAAAGGCACACCTGATCTTTGCCCAAACTCACCTTGATGAACCACAATCCTTCTGGAAAAATGTCGTGTGGACAGATGAAACCAAACTTGAGCACGTTGGCAATGCAGATCAGCAATACATTTACAGCACTGTATTAGTGCCATTGAATTTCACGTTCAGTGGCATTTACACAGTTTACAGGTCAGTAAACCATGTAAATGCTTTCATAATATTTGGCCCAACCTACCTAAAATGTAAGGGTGCCACCAATGTTGACCACAACTGTATGTAGAATAGAATTATATCTTTAATAAGATCATAAAGCCTTAGACCTTGATACCATATATATTGATTTAGAAATGGTCTACTTATCTGTTTCAGTGACTTCTCGAATAATGTTTCCAGGTAGTATGTTTCGGATGTCCACATAGAATTACAGTTTTCCTCTGTTAGTGCTTCTTTAGTCTTCTGGGTCTGAACTGACTGTTGACTATGTTTAGGTGTCTTCCTTTTCTGTTTCAAGTTAATCTGTGCTATCTGTAGAATGTATTAGCTGTAGGCACAGGCAGGGCGAAGGCAGAATGTGGCATGTCTGCACCACACAGTTACCATATGCGTCAAAAGCGCATGGCAACCATCGGATTTAAAGACTGCATAAATAAAACTAACTAAAACTAATCCTGGCTACACCATGCTTTGCATTTTTGGTGTGGAATCTAATTGTGGAATGATAGTCATGCCCCAAATAGATACCATACAGCTTTTGCAGCTAATGTAGCATCACTATTTGAAATAAAACAACTCATTAGCTGCAAAAGACTAATGCAGTTTAGTAAGCATGCCTCTGAATGTAGATCTTGAGGTAGCAAATTCCAGAGTGAGGGGGCAAAAACCCAAAAGCAATTCTACAAGAAGATCCAGTCTTAGTTTTGTTGGAGAGGAATTAGATAGTTCATCACAATTATCCACATGGGAAAAACATTTAACATAAGGGGATCCTGCTCGCACTGTTCCTTTAATGTGAAAAGAAGGCTACTACGTTGAAGAGACAGGCAACATGTTAAAGAGAAACATCAATTGACACAGACATCACAATACAAACTACGATTACATCTTGGTGGGGGAACGCTTTTCAAGACTATACCACTGCAGCAATGACCTTATGGTTAGAATACTAAAGGGAAACTTTAAAAAAGAGTCCAAGAACATAAGATGTTTGTAATTAAAATAATAAAATTCTTCAGAATAAAAAACAAGTGAATTAAGAAAGCTCAGCGTTTTCTATCACATCATAAAACATAGAATTCTACTGCTTTGTCGCTTTCTGATCACCCATCCAGCACTTCCTCTGTTACCCTCCCCCACTCCCACCTTTTCCCCTTAGGACTATCATTGGAATGCTTTTAAGATTCACTTACATATTCTTGAATTGCCATCTTTTGCTTAAAGTGTTCTGATCTGAGGAAAGAGGTTTAGGCCTTTAAAAGCTAGTTAAAAATGTATTACATTAGTCCAAAAAAAAAGGTACCATCTTCTTTTCTTTTTATTTCTTTTATTTTGATTTAGTTAACTTTAAAGTGGACTCATATGGCAATCACATTACTTTAACAGAAATGAAAAGGCATAATGAAGCCCACCTTGCCGAGCATGTCCTCTGCATTTAACTGTATGGAAAAAATCCCTTACTGCATGTCAAGTTTGTTTACAATTAGCAAGTATACACCTCTTGAGGTAATGTTATGTGCCCCTGTACCAATTGCAAAACTGTCTGCGCATAGTAATTACCATCTGTGAACTGCACTGTGCAGTCTACACCCTCTCTTCACCCATAACTCACCCAGGCCCCACCATTTCATTGTTAAGCAGCTAATGCAGGATTTGTACCATATAGTAATCATTACCTTGAGCCCATGCAAATGGTTATCACCCAGTAAAATGCACATTAACTGCTTAGCGCCGTTTAGTAAAAGTGCCTCTATGTTCATATTTTAGAAGCTTTGAAAATGTATTTTTACTCTGAAAAAGTACCCCTACAACTTACAGGTATAAATATGTGTATGGGTGCTTTTCCTGGGATAATTTTCAAAATGAAAGTACTCACCTACATTTACTTTGCAGATCCTGCAAAGTCCACAGAGTGAAAAGTAAGAGCATATTTTGCATCTATGTGAGTAGTTATAACATTTCCCCTGTGGATAGTAATTTTAGAAGGAGATGGGGAGATTTAGGTACCAACAGTGCATGTAAATGTCTGTATTTAATCATTTATACACATAACTGGTCACTTACACATGCCAGTGATCTCTTACTATATACCAACTAGTCCTTGACTGGACCATTTGGGTGAATACGTCTCCCTTTAGCCCCTTCAATCCCTCCACTTCACTGAGCAGTTCTTAATCTTTTTTTTAAGCCTAGAGTCCCATGTAGCCCAGACAGTAAAGTTAGCTTTTCAGATTGCATCTGGTACATAAGTTATGCTTGTCTTTGGATCAGTCATCTTTTTTAACACTAGAAGCCCCAAAAGGCATTTTACCTAGATACTCCAAAGTGCGTCAATTAATGCTTTATCACGATGACTGCATTTAGCATGAAATGCAGATGTGAATTAATGTGAAGTTACTTATTTGTTAAATACGTGCAGTATGTGACGTCATTACATGACATCATCATGTGTTTATTGTTTGTAATAGAGTAAAACTGTAAACAGTGATTGAGATGCACCACCTAGTGGGAACATGAATTTATACCTAGAAGCCCCAAAGTACGTCATTTGACGCATCCAAGACAACTGAGTGCATCAATTGACGTACTTTGGGGCTTCTAGGTATAAATTCATATTCCCGCTAGGTAGTGCAGCTGTCATTAATTTTCCATGCACATATTTGAACATCTTGACCTTGCTAACAAAGTCATGGAACATGACTGACATGGTTCTAGCAGTGGCGCTGGTATACAACTTTGAAGATGCATTTGCGTCAATTGACGCACTTTGGGGGCTTCTAGTGTTAAGGTGATACAGGCTTGGTTCGACCCTACTGGGACTAATACAATGGCCTGTATGTGGGTCTTCCATTAAGGCTTATGGATAGACTTCAGCTCAGGATGCTGCAGCCAAATTGAATTGTTTTGCTTCAAAGTTACACTGGCGACCTGTTCAGTAGTATCTGCAGTTTAAAATCCTGATTTTTTTTATTCCCTATGAGCCTTAGTGACTGTTAAAGTCAAACCACACGTGAAACAGCATGTTGAAATAATTTCTAGACACTTCAGTGGTAGCACCAACACTTCCAGTTGAAATTCATCTGGAGTAAAACTGTCTGATGTTTCATAAGTCACTGAAAGCATGTTTTTTTTCATAAGAAGTTGAAAGCATCAGTCACTAAAATATAAAATGCAATTTTATATTTTGCTTTTGCCATATTATCGGGATTTACTTGTTTATGCTTATGTTTGTGCTTTAGTTAGCAATTGCATTTGTGTTTGTTTTGTACAACAACACTTTCAGCATTCCGTTAAGGCCGTATAATAAAAAAATAAATTAAACCATATGTGGGATAATTTTTTAATTGGGCTCTTAGGCTGTCAAGACATACAGGATCATATGTTGCCCCTATCTTGTTGGCTTTATAAAATTACCCCAAGAAAAGTAGGTGGTGTACACAATCATACCAGGGAGGCAGTTTCTTCAACTGAGTTAGTTTTGTACATACCATGATAGTAATGAACCTCACTCCTAAGCCAGGCTATGTGAAGTAAGATCTTAGGGGCTTGTTTACAAAGCCGCGGTAGTGGTTCGCGATCGCGATCGCAGCCGCGGCCCCATTGAAATCAATGGGGCCGCGACTCCGATTACGATCGCAAACCGCTACCGCGGCTTTGTAAACAAGCCCCTTAGTCTTTCTAATTTACGGCTAATGGTCACCCTTGTACTGACATCGTACCAAAGAAAGTTTCCTTCTGGAGTTCATAGGATGTAACATATATAGGCAAACTGTCAAGGTATGATTGGAAATTCCTCTTAGTTAGGCCTGCGGCTACTAGTATGATGGAAAATATTTCTTTATCTTTCTGTCGTGTTTTCTTGGCCTCTACATTTTGTGGCAACTAAGGATCTTCTCCCTCTCTGCATGATTCACAGAATCATCACATGGAATTGACACCTCTCTTATCAATGCCATTCTGGTGTTTTTCTCCTTCACCATTATGTCTGGTTTCCTCGAATACAGCTTCTTATCTATAGGAATAAGAATGTCGCAGGTGATCATAAAGTCTTCATTCTCCGTAATTCTCTTAGACTTATGATCCCAGTCCTTTTCTGGTACAGCAGTGCTGTAGTGCTTACACATTTTCCAATGGATGAGGCATGCTGACTATTTGTATAGTAATTTTCTGCCATCAGAACTTTGCAGCCAGCGACAAGATGAATAAGTGCTTCCTGCTCTTTCTTATAGACTCTACCTATGTCTGTTTCACCAATTTTATTTATTTAGCTGCATTTATATCCTGCTTTTCACTGGGTCAAAGCGGTTGGGGGATACATTTAACATGAGAGGATATGAGACACATACACTAATACTTACAGGGAACATGGGCAATGGAGGGTTAAGTGGCTTGCCCAAGACCACAAGGAGCACCTGTGGGACTAGAAACCTCAGTCGTTCCAGCCCAAGGTTGCTGTCCTCTTGTGGGATTTGAACCATTGACCTTCCGGCCCGTGGTACCTTGCCCCAACCACTAGGCCACTCCTATTTTGTATGCATGCTGTAAACTATCTCGTCCAGGAGAAAGACCAGCATTTAATACCTGAAATGTTCTGAGAGATATGAGGAAACCCAATTTAAAACCTGATTGTGAATCCCAATGTTAGAGAGCCTCTGAAGCAACAGTGAGTGATTAACCCCTTCAAATGCTTGTAATAAGGTCTAATGAAACTACAGTATAAAGTTTACCTTTCTCTGTAGCTTCCTTGAGATCGCTTACAGGCTGAAGCAGCAAGCAGGCACTGAAGTTCCACGCTTTCAGATTTTTACACCTGTTTGCAGTGTACTAATATCACATGACTTCAGCTCAGCTGTGCAGAAAAGGGCTGATATGCAAATGACCCACACGTTAAACTGTGCGCAAAATGGCAGCGTTAAACTGGGAGAGCAAGCCAAACACCTGGGCACAAGAAATCAATGCTGGTTTGGCATGCTCTCCCAGAGAAATGGGCACTGCATGGCTAATTTGCATATCAGCCACGACAGGATTTTGATGGCATCGGGGGCGATCCACGGAATCAGGAACAGTCCCCGATTCTATCAAAAACCTATCAGGAGCAGATGCCCTGACAGAAAGTCACTCCCTGGTGGTCTAGCAGCCCCAGAACCCCCACCCCCATACCACTTAAAAAAAGAAATAACCTGGTGGTCTAGTGGACCCAGAACCCCCTCATGGTATCTTTAAAATTGGGAGTGCTGCCTACATGCTCCTGCTCTCAGTCTGCAGTCTTGGATAATAGCGGCACCTGGCCCCTCGTGGTGCATCATGGGATGTGCCAGGTGAGGTCAGACTTCCAGGATTCACAGCACAGGTTCTGGGGCCACTAGACCACAGGCTAGTTTTGTTTTAAATGGGGTAGGGGGTTCTGAGGCCGCTAGACCACCAGGTTAGTTTTTTTTAAAGTTGGGGTTGGAGGGTTCTAGGGCCGCTAGACCACCAAGTTAGTTTTTTTTGCATGGGATTGGGTGGTGGGATTGGGCCACAAGACCACCAGGGAGTGACTTTCTGTCGGGGCACTGGCCCCCTCACAGTATTTTGATGGCATTGGGGACTTTTCCTGATGCCACAATCACCCCCGATGCTATCAAAATCCTGTTGGGGGCACACTCTAGAGGTTTAAGCCACCTCAGACCCAGGCATAGAGAGATTGGCACTAAAGCTGGTTACAAAATCCTTTATGCCTGTCTCTGCATTGGGCTCAGAAATAATTTGCATGCCAGATTATTATGTGCAGCCTGTAATTTAAATACTCATGGCATTAACTGGGCACTAGTTTTTACGTCACCATTGACGTGCACATCTGTCTTTTTTCCGTATTTGACATTAGCTTAAATGAGCTTAAAGTGCGCTTAAATGTGCTATTTTCAGTGCTTAAAGGCCACACTCGTTTTCTGCATCAGCCTGAAGTGAGACTGCACCAGATCCCTGCCTAAAGAAGTGAAGGAGTAGCCTAGTGTTTAGGGCAGCAGCCTTGGAGCAGGAAAAAAACAGCATTCAAATCCCACTGACACTGCTTCTGACCTTGTGCGCATCGCTTAATCCTCCTCTGCCTCAGATAAACACCTTAGATTTTAAGCCCTCCAGGAACAGGGAAATAACTAACTGTAAATCCCCTTGGAAGGTGTGAGCTAAATATAAAATAATAAATATTGACTGAAGTGGGTGTAGACTATCATTTTGATCAAGGCATCTTGTCAACTGTGTTAGGACCACCTTCTCCGCTGTTTTAGAGAGGAAGGTAGATTTGAAATAAGCCTATAATTAGCAGAATCCAGATTCCGACTGAAGTCTTTAGGAACAGACCTCGCGATGGCTTCTTTCCAGGCAGAAGTTATCTGCACTGTGACAAGCTGGCATTAATCAATCTTTGCTGTGCTGATGAAAGGTCCAGGGTAAACCTTTTGATAAGTGAGGGTGGGAAGTAATCCACAGGAGTGCTAAAAGCTTTAAGTTCAGGAATATATATTTCAATAGTCAGAAGAGGAGTCGACAACAGAGGAGCCCTAGTGAGCGCACAGTGCCAATTGAGACAGGTCATCAGAGTCTAGACTCAAAGTATGACAGGAGAGAAGGTTAAAGAAGCAGACTGTGGAAGAGCAGGAAAGCACAGAAATAGAAACCTTTAAGGGAACTTGGACAGTGTTGGTACTGAGAGCTTGTCTACCCACTAAATCCTTATAAAGCTGTAGAGAGTCCTATTTCTATATGTGTCTTCTGTTATCCATGCAGTTTTATACAACAGATCTATAATCACACGATTGCATATAGATATGAAGATGAGGGATATACAATATTTCTACATTTTTGGGAACCTTATAGGTACTTGTGACCTGGATTGGCCGCTGTTGGAAATAGGATACTGGGCTTGATGTGCTCTTGGTCTGACCCAGTATGGCAAATCTTATGCTAACACATATATTGTTCTAAAAAGAGCCTTCATCTTCAGTTTATAAAATGTAATATGCCCAGGCAACATATCAAGATGTGTTTGCAAATTCTGTTTAAATCAGTCTGATGATGCCCTATAAAATCGGGACAACATTTTCTTGGTCTCTGATTGCATCACTGGTACATGAGGATCTTTTCTTTCTCCATGAATAGGCATCTGCAGTTCTTGTACTTTCCTATTGTACCACAGTGTCCAATTTTCTTGTATCAAGCTTTTTGACTTTGGGAATAGGAATGTCCCAGGTAATCATGCCTTACCCCATCCAAAAAGGAACTCACTAGAAACAGGTATGTTTTCTGACTTTTTTATGTCGACTGCTCTGCCTGATTTCTTTATAAAGGGATTTTTGCTACAGTTTAATATTTTTGGGTTAGCTGTAGGGTTATATTTTGTTGCTGTAATTGAAGAATTTCTTTCAATGAGCTTATTTGCTATGTTATATTATTTATTGCTCTTTCTTGATAACTTTTCAAAGCAAAATTTAAAAAAAAACAACAAACAAAGAAAACAATGTGATACAGCACAAAATTGTTAGTTAAAAGTCAAAAGGCAGTGGAGGGCAAAGGAAGAAGGAAGAAAAAGAGAAATGCTTCTGCCAAGCGATTGCTTCTATGTCCCAGTTGATGCTAGTGTGTGAACTAGATATATTTTACATTGCTGCCTCAAAAACCTTTTAAAAGAAATTTCAGTTCTTAAGGAAAATGGAAGGGCATTCTACAGTATTGAAACTTACTGAGAAAAAGCAGTTTCATAAATTATCATAAAAGTATTAGTAGATAGAGGGGGGAACATGCTGTAAAAACTTAGAGGGGGTATTCAAAGGCAAAGTGCTTCTGCTGCTACATGCGCCGATGCTATGGAGCATTCAGAGGAGGAGCGGAGGTGGCACCTGTTGTTAACCGGGCCGCGGCAATATTGAGCCGCTGCCCGGTTAATGACGAGTGGATAAAGTCAGGTACAACAAAGATAGGCCTAACTTTACCCTCGGAAGCTAACCGGGCAGAGGCTTAGTATTGCAGCTGCCTGATTAGCTTCTGGCTTCTGCGGCAACCTGCATATTCAACGCCAGTGGCTGGATATGGCCCCGGCATTAGGGTTAGTTTTCAGTGGAGATGGCTAGCTGCCGTGGCTAAATATCCCCCCATAGAAAACAACAGCAGATACAGACCATACAACCTATATAGTCTGCCCATCGATAAGAGCTAGTAAGTTCTCCAGTCCCGTCCTCTCCCTCAGAAACATTTCTCCCATGCTTTTTGCAATTCAGATACAGTTATGTTTGTAGTTCTTGATCCTATCAAATCTGTTTTACTGTTGGCCATTTGGCCATTGAATTTGGTAAGGTAAATGGCTATATTGTGTAACAAGCAATATATCAACTTTTAACTAAATAAATAAAAATAAAGTTCTCATCTCCACCACCTCCACTGGGAGGCTGTTCGTTGCATCTTTCACCCTTTCTGCAAAGAAATATTTCTATCTCCTTCATCCTGGAAGCCCTTATTCCAGAGCTTCCTTTCAACTGAAAGAGGGTCACCTACTGTGTATTTATATCATTTTCTTTAGTGCTTTTGAGTCAGCTTTCTTAGAAATATATCACAGAAGTAGATTGCCAGGCCTTTTCTTCCAAGGCAATGGATGGTAAAGTGACTTGCCCAAGGTCACAAGGAGTGCCAGTGGGAACCAAACCCTTGCTTTTCTGGGAATTAGGCAGTTGCTCTAACCACTAGGCTACTCCTCCACTCACACAGTTATATTATGGTGGTATTTAAATGTCTCTATCATATCATTCCCTCTTGCCTTTCCTCCAAAGTGTACATATTGAGATTTTTAAGCCTATTCCCATATGCCTTATCGTAAAGATCACAGATCATTTAGTATCTGCCCTCTGGACCGTATCCATCCTATTTATATCCTTCTGAAAGTGCGGTCTCCAGAACTGTACACAGTCCTCCAAAAGAAGTCTCCAAGGGGCCTCCTTTTGAAAAAACAGCACCTGTGCCTTCAGTCAAGCAGGCTCCAGATCCTCACCGTCATCAGTGATCGCTGACTGAGGGCAGTGTGAGAGACACATGAAAACCATGACAAACTCTCCCGCCAAAACCAGAGCAGCTCTGTTGTGTGTGACTGAGCTGCTACTGTTCTGGCGGGAAGGTACACTGCCATAGGGACCCATGACAGTGTACCTTCCCGCCAAAACAGTACCAGCACGGCCGCGCACAATAGAGCTGCTCCGATTCTAGTGGGAGAGTTGCTGCTGTTTTCATGTGTCTCTCACACTGCCCCAGAAATCGCTGCTGATGGCAAGGCTAAGGGAGCTGGCTTGATTGAAACTTCAGAGCATTTCTTCAAAGGCAGATTGGAGAGCCCACTTGACTGAAGGTACAGGTGTCGTTTTTTCAATGGGAGACATTTTTATTATCGTCCCCTTCAGCTCAACTTTCACCCCTTTGGAGGCTTCTTTTGGAGTACTGTGTACCGTTCTGGAGACCACACTTTCAGGATATAAAGGCTGCGCTAGTTTTCTGCATTGGACTGTAAGTGAGGCTGCCAGGAGAGCTTCCATACCAGATGCCTGCCTTAAAAAGCGGAGGAGTAGCCTAGTGGTTAGGGCAGCAGCCTGGGACTAGGAAAAAAACAGCATTCAAATCCCATTGATACTCCTTGTGGCCTTGTGCACAGTCACTTAACCCTCCACTGCCTCAGGTACACACCTTCGATTCTAAGCCCTCCAGGAACAGGGAAATAACTAACTGTAAAGCTAAATGCATATATAAATAAATGTTGATTGAAACTGCACAGCATTTCTTCTTCGGCAGATCAGGGAGCTCACTTGATTTGAAGGTGCAGAGTATTTCTTCAATCGGGGAGCAAGGAACTGACTTGCTTGAATGACCTAGTTGCAAACTTAATTCCCCAGGGAGTGGTTGGCTGGGTGCTATGTATTTCCCCAGTTAAGGGGTTATTTCTCATGGTGATATTCTGAGGTTTAATGTTGTTAGTGTTTTGATAATAATTGTATGACCTTTGTTAAAAGTGAACAAAGCATTACTCGTTTATTATATTTTCATGTTCTTCCCATCATTAATCCTAACTGCGGAAAAGAAGTTGTGTAGGCAGTATCTGGAGGAGTGTTTGTCTTATAGTTTTGCTGAAAGCCCATTTGATCAAAGACAGACAATGTGTCTTGTATGTAACAGCTCATTTTCAATTGACGCTATGAAGCCATCCAGACTTTTAGAGCATTTAAAAAGAAAGCATCCTGATAAAATTGGCAAACTCATTAATTATTTAAAAAATTTGAAAAAGAATTTTGAGCAACGAAAACCTGTTCTTTCTTTATTTACAAAAAAGTACACAAAGAAATGTAGATGGAATGATTGTGTCTTATGAAATTGCACAAATGATTGCAAAAACTAGAAGTGTGCATATAGTTGCTGAAAATATTACATGGCCTGCCTTTGAAACTCTTATGAAAACTGTGTTGCATCAAGATTCATCAAATGTTTTGAAAGCATTACCATCGAATAGTGATTCAGTTTAGAGAAGAATTTATGAAATGCCATCTGATGTAGAAACCCAGCTTGTTAAAAAAAATTAAAAAGCAGAAAATTCTCAATTCAAATTCATGAATCAACAGTTAGGGGCATGTTTACTAAAGTCCGCAAATCTGCGCGGCGCAAAATAGCGCACGGTAACGCGGCATTGAAACGCGCAGAAACACGTTTAAACGCCCCGCACACGTGCGTGTCACCCCCGCACAGGTACGCGGTTCAGTAACGGGCCCCGTACAAGTGCGGGCCCGCAAATGTCCGAAAGAGGCGTGGAACGGCTAAAGGAGGGCGGAGGAAGGCTCCGGAGGGGCGGAGGGACGGGGTCAATGGGTGGAGAGTGGGAGGGGAGAGTCTCCCCGCACGGTATCGGGCCCGAATCTACATGTAAAAAATAGCGCGAGTGAAACACTCGCGGTAGAGGGCATATAAAGGGAAGAGAAACCATTTACGTCAGCAATGTACAGCAAAACCGGGGAAACATGCAAAACGTCAGCAGTGTGATACATGTGCACAGCACAAAACTGCAATGAAAAAGAGGAAATGACCACAACAAAAGCATTAAAATAGTAAATCAGCTGGGGAACAGGTATAGTAATGCGCAAAAGTTAAAAACACACCCAGCAGAGCTCCTAAAAAATAAAATAACAGTTGTTTGGAAAGGGGCACGGAGCGGAGACACCTCCAAAAACGTCTCCGTGTATTGGACCCCTCCTGGGAGTGTTACTTATGGTTGACCATCAATAGCACTGTTGCCCAGCATGGGAATATGCTATCCCCCTCTGTTCGGACGTCATACCCGTGTTATATTTGCACGTTTGTCACCAGACAGGGTGAAGGAGCTCACAGTAATAATGTGCAGAGCAGGTCTTGGAACCCCACCCTGCCAGGTCTACTATCTCCAGGGACTGCACTGTCTCTGTGGCCACAGTGTGGTGCAGTGGACAGAGCCGGTACCTCTAGGACCAGAGGGTCACACGTTCAAATCCCAGCTAAGGCACATGCCAGCACAATCCCAATATTTAACCCACCACTAAACACAGATAGCAGAGACACCCCTTTATTGCACAGAACAAAAGCATGTTGCAAACACCCATATTTTACCCTACACCACACACACACCAGCACAATGTGCATCACCAACAGCCGCGTCCCCCAAATGCAGTCCTGTAGTGCCACAACTGTAGGGGCCAAGGACACGTAGGTAGAGGTTAAGTAGGTAGAGGTTATGTACGACAGATGTGCCTGTACATGCCTTCACCCCACGTGCCAAGGGCCAAGTGTGTCCCTGGTCATGATCACGTAATGGGTGGCCCACGTTCCACAAAAACCTTGCTAAAGAACAACAGCTAGACCGCTATACCATGTGAGCCAAATACAGTCCTGGGGTTACACTACGCAATCAGGTCATATCCCTTTGCAAGGATAAGGACATGCCAGCATGTTGGCGGAAGGGTTCAGATGGTGGAGGGGGCAGTGGCTGCTAGCCACAGAGGACAGTGGCCAGGCCATGTGCAGGCTGGCACCGTCCACTGCAACAGACAGGCCCTGTCGGATGTACAGTCATGGACCACCCAGGGATTGCAGCCAATCAGTGGCTACACGGTGGTGCAGTGCACACAGACAGTGTGTGCATGAACAGAGGGTCACAGGTTCTGAGCCCAGCTGCAGCTACCGCCAACCCTGTCCACATATTCACCCCACAGCTACACCGTGGTAGTAAGGACAAACCTTTATTGCTGAGAACATAGGCATGGTCAATACGCCTATCTTTTACCACACCAAACACAGACACCATAAACAGGCACATTATCTCCAGCAGAGTCTCCCAAATGCAGTCCTGGAGGGCCAAACACCATTCAGGTTCCATGCTTCCCCTAAGACAGATGCCTGTGCTGCAGATGTCTGCACCACCCCCATGCTATGCAACTGTAGCCCATGCATATTCATAGGGGACAGCATGAAGGCCCGAACAGTGTCTGGAACACCAGGACTGGAGTAGGGACACTCTGCCGTAAAGCAAGAGGCAAAGGTCCAGACGCACCCACACCCACAGGCCACATTGGAAAAGCCCCCTGGGGGGGCATCTCCCAGATCTAGCTCCTGCGTACCCTAGCAATGCCACCCTATACCTGGGTACACGGTACACAGACCACAAACGTTTGATGTGGGTACTGGCAGGTAGACAGTCCTACACACAGCACTGTTTGCTCCTTGTGCTGCAGCAGAACAAGCTGTCGGCTGTCTGTGGTGCGTGCCCCAGGTCTGGCCCCTGACAGTATTTACCACCCTGGGGAGTGACATGCAGCAGTACTGTGTACCATATCCATGCCTGTACCCTTCCCAGGACTGGTGTGGTGGGCACGTCGAATGACTCCCCCAATAGTAGCACAATGCTGGCATAGGTGAGGGGGGGGGGGTGTCTGTCTATACAGTGTGTGTTGGCTACAAACACCCTCCACAGGCCACACTGCCAGCACTGTTGCCAGTATTGGCCTGACAATGTGCATAATGAGCAGCAAGGTACCATGGGTATAGCACAGACAGGGTGTGCTGGCCAGGATGCATCTGCACAGGGCATGGGGCACTGGCTGGGACATTGTAATGCCCAGCCACCACCTACACAGACAGGCTGACCTCTGTATCTGCTGCTGGTGGATCACTCTCACCCTGAGCGTGCAGTGATGACAGCATGGCTAGGCACCCCCATAGTGCTGTATAGCATTTCTCTCCTGTGATATATATGGGTGTCCTGTTGGGGCCTCTTCATGGACTGATCTCCCTGTGTGTGCTGCCACCCCAGTTTGGGGTGCATGCAATCCTATCAGGACTATCCAGCAGACTCTGCACAGCTGGTATGTGTCCTGATGGAGCTCCTTGCAGGGTGCAGCAGCTGATGGCCTGCTGCAGGAGAATATCAGATAGTGCTGGGGTGCACCCCTGAATATCCAGGCCTACTGTCTGTCTGATAGTGTGTTTTGGATGTGTGTGGAGCTGCTTGGACTGCCCTGTAGGGTGTCTGTCCCCCAGCAGGACAGGGGTTGATGGCCCACTCTACTGCCATTAGTGCAAGGGGGGGGGAAAGGATGGGGATGTGTTGATGGGAGACCCTGTTTGTCATGGGGGGGGGTAGGTATGTTGCCCACCTATGGGGGGGGGGGAGAACCACCAACTAAGACAGAAGGGGTATCCATGATGAGTTTGCAACACCTTCTTATCACACAGGTTAATACTGATGTTGAGCTCTGGCATGGCCGTTGATGTGGACCTGGTCCTGGGCACCACCACCCACCCTCAGGGTGAGCACATTACCTGCACAATGTGACGGTGTGTAGCTACCCCTCGCCGGCAGTCCTCACGCTCAGGCCCCCACCAGGCCGAGGCTCTGTGTGGGTGGACACGGACAGTTCCCCCTACCATGCCGTGTAGCTTTTGGGGTGCAGTCCCCATCTTGTGTGCATCTGTGGGCAGCTGATTTGCATGTGCATTGCATCATGGGTACGGGTGGCCTACCCCGTCCTGTCTACAGCAGCAGACTGTCTGTGGGGTGACGTGCAGGCTCTCTGCAGCCACACAGGCGCTTACTCAGAGCTATAGTGCCGTAGCCCAATGGTTCCGTCACTGCCTTTATAGCAGGAGGTCATGGGTTCAAGTCCACAGAGGGGTTCTGTGATAGGGTTGTCCAGAGCATTGTACATTTTACTGGACATATGTTTATGGCATCAAACACACCCTTGCCATACTGTACCCATAAGGGTGCCTCTGAGGGTGCATTATAGGGCGCCCTATAGGCCACCTTATGGTTGCCATCCATATTGCGTGCACTATACATTATCCTGTGGCGCAGCATACATGGTGCCCTATAGGGGACTTGCTAGGGTGCCTTTGCGGACTGTGCACTGTAACATGTGCCTTACGGGCCTCCATATATTAACACGCTGTTAGAGCGGGTATACTGGTAGTGGGTAATAAAAATAAACTATAAGGCCTCCTACAGCACACCTCACCATAATACTTACTGCCCCAGCCAACCTTGCTCACTGGGCACTGTGAGGGGTTGAACCCCTGACCTCTGCACCATTGGTCAGTATCCCAACCATTGTGCTAAGGCTCTGTTACTGTTTGCTGTGCACATCAGTGCGCCACCTATGCCGCCCACTATCGGACTGCCCCCTCATACATCAGCGCGCCGCCCTCTGCCCCCCAAACCTAACAGTGCGCCGCCCCCTGCCGCCCCCAATGAACGGTGCGCCGACTCATGCCGTTAAAAATAAACCGTGCGCCGCTCTCTGCCGCCCAAAATTACTATACCTCCCACAACACTTTTTCCCACTACATTTGATGCCGCAGCTGGCCTCTTCCATTGAGCACAATGGGGTGTTGAACCCATGGCCCCTGCACCATGGGTCAGTGTCATCACCATTGTACTACGGCTCTGCTGTATGTTTATGCAGCAGCGGCCCACGTAGCCTTCCCACGGGCCAATGTGGGCCCCGCACATTACTGCGACACGCACAGGTTTGCTCTGGTGTCTGTCCATGTCCGCCCTGAAACGGCCACTCCGTATATGGCACCAGTACACTAACGGGTACCCACACAGCAACCTACTTTAATTAACATCGCCCTTAATATTGGCAGTCATTGCAATGTGAAAGCTATAGCACATCACATCATACAGAAGCCAAAGAACCATTGTGTATGTGTTGATAGGTTCAAGACCCAAATGTGTATACACATCAACATTCGCAAATGGTGTTCAGTTCCATAAGATAAATGACACACAACAGTGTATATGTAATGTGTGTCGCGCAGGTTCTAGCGATAAACTTTTCTGTGCGCATTTGCGTGACGCAGTTGCACGTGATATATTGTAAACATGCGCCAGCTGCGTAGGCCACATGCACGTACTGCGTTCGGTGCGCACATGGACGCCATACGTTCCTGAACTGCGCCATATGCGTGGCGCAGGTGCACGTAAATTTGCGCGTCAGGTGCCCTACGCATGGGCGTGATGCACGCTGCGTCCAATCAGGTGATAATATCTGAAAATGGCGCCCAGAGTAAGGAAGCCCTCCTTCAACCTCCGAGAGCTCAGGCACCTGTCCCGGCTGATCGCACCACGCCAGCACAAGCTCTTCCCAGGGGCCACCGGGCACAGGGACAGCTCCAGGGTCCTAAGGGCGTGGCAACGTCTGCAAAGACGCTTCAATAGTGAAGCAGACTACCCACGTGAGGTAAGTGTATGGCGCCTGTACCTCAAAATGAGATCTGTAGCCTGTGCTAATTGCAAATATCCATGCTGTTGTCATGAGTTACTGTGAGTCAGTAATGTGCACAAGATGAGAAGACATAGCGAAATGTATCTGTGTCATTTGTGAGTGTGGTGACCTGCACCCAGGTGGTGATGGACATGGTCATAGAGGTGTCCATGCTACCCTTGTGGCATGTCAGCTGCTGCCATGGCTGTGCCACAACATACTGTAATTATGCTAGACCCTAGATCAGCAGATGTAAATAGAAACAACAACATATGGATATGGTGGGATCAGTACCTGTAACAAAGCACCCTGGGACAAGCACAAGGATAAGTGAAACGTAGCATTGATGGTATGTCACACACACCCAGATGAGATGGGCAGTGTTGGCCATGTTGTTCAATACACACGCCTATCTGCATGGGTCCACAGCGCCCATCACAGTGGGCTAGCAATCACCCTGGAGAAATGCGTGTGCGTGCCCATCCAATTTCAGGCATCCCCCCTATCACAAGGAGGACAGAGAGCCCATCACAGTGTGTTTGCTGTCAGCCCTGTGATATTGGTCTGTGTGCTGTCAGAGCCCCAAACACTTCCCCTAACTGCAGAGGTCCATAGAGCTCATCCCAGTAGGCTCTAAGAAACCCATGGAATATGCTTGTCTGTGCATGGGCAGGTTAACACATACACCCTATCCCCTGGATTCCATGTGGACAATCGCAAGGGCTCATCTGGCACCATGGAGATATGCTTGTGTGTGCTCTAACAGTTGTGCTGTATGCTCCCTGTCCCCTGGAGGCCAGGTATGCCACTACAGTGGCTCATCTGGCACCATGGAGATATGGTTGTGTGTGCACTAACAGTTGTGCTGTATGCTCCCTATCCCCTGGAGGCCAGGTATGCCACTACAGTGGCTCATCTGGCACCATGGAGATATGGTTGTGTGTGCACTAACAGTTTTGCTCTATGCTCCCTATGCCCTGGAGGCCAGGTATGCCACTACAGTGGCTCATCTGGCACCATGGAGATATGCTTGTGTGTGCTCTAACAGTTTTGCTGTATGCTCCCTATCCCCTGGAGGCCAGGTATGCCACTACAGTGGCTCATCTGGCACCATGGAGATATGGTTGTGTGTGCACTAACAGTTTTGCTCTATGCTCCCTATGCCCTGGAGGCCAGGTATGCCACTACAGTGGCTCATCTGGCACCATGGAGATATGGTTGTGTGTGCTCTAACAGTTTTGCTGTATGCTCCCTATCCCCTGGAGGCCAGGTATGCCACTACAGTGGCTCATCTGGCACCATGGAGATATGGTTGTGTGTGCACTAACAGTTTTGCTCTATGCTCCCTATGCCCTGGAGGCCAGGTATGCCACTACAGTGGCTCATCTGGCACCATGGAGATATGCTTGTGTGTGCTCTAACAGTTTTGCTCTATGCTCCCTATCCCCTGGAGGCCAGGTATGCCACTACAGTGGCTCATCTGGCACCATGGAGATATGGTTGTGTGTGCACTAACAGTTTTGCTCTATGCTCCCTATGCCCTGGAGGCCAGGTATGCCACTACAGTGGCTCATCTGGCACCATGGAGATATGGTTGTGTGTGCACTAACAGTTTTGCTCTATGCTCCCTATGCCCTGGAGGCCAGGTATGCCACTACAGTGGCTCATCTGGCACCATGGAGATATGCTTGTGTGTGCTCTAACAGTTTTGCTCTATGCTCCCTATCCCCTGGAGGCCAGGTATGCCACTACAGTGGCTCATCTGGCACCATGGAGATATGGTTGTGTGTGCACTAACAGTTTTGCTCTATGCTCCCTATGCCCTGGAGGCCAGGTATGCCACTACAGTGGCTCATCTGGCACCATGGAGATATGGTTGTGTGTGCACTAACAGTTTTGCTCTATGCTCCCTATGCCCTGGAGGCCAGGTATGCCACTACAGTGGCTCATCTGGCACCATGGAGATATGCTTGTGTGTGCTCTAACAGTTTTGCTCTATGCTCCCTATCCCCTGGAGGCCAGGAAGACCATCCCAGTGTCTAATCTGGCACCATGGGGATATGCTTGTGTGTGCCTAACAGGTTATATGCATTCTCCCTATCCCCAGGATTCCTGTGAGCTGCGCAATGCGTCGTGTTAGTCACCCTTTTGCTAATGTGTGTGCAGCTGATGAATTGTGGTAGGACAACCAGCCCACAGGGGGACAGATCAGCAATAGCTATGGTGGGTATGTCAGTAAGATTATGTGTATGTTCATGGCAGGTAGGTTGGACCTATACCATAGTTTGTGAAGTGAATATCCCATCACACATGTCTGTGATGTCTCCAGATGATATGCTAGCTGCAGAGGTTAATGTGTGTAACAGCACCCCATCCCCCTTAGCCATTATATGTGTTATCAGAAACCTGTAGCAGAGACATGTCCCCATACCACCATGCAGAATGTGGTCCAAAACCTTAACACCTAAGATAAATCCAACAACATCAGACACATGGACATCACTGATGGTGTTTCAGTGACACATGCAACTGATGTTGCTGGATAACACATACATAAACCCACACATGAGCACTGGTGCAAAGAGCCGTTATGTTGGTTTGGCCCCTGTCGATATTGCTTCCACAAAACACCTTCTGTCAGCCCAGCTGAACCAGTGAATATGAACATAACAACATAACCTAGGCCATACAGGAACAATACCCACCCCTACCCCTACATTACGCTGACATCAACTGTGTGCAACGTAGGTTGCACATAGCCAGCAGCTTGCCCATATGACACACCTCCCACAATGCAGCCAGTGGTGCAAGCATTGATATTGTTGGCCCTGTCAAAGGTGAATGTTTATGTTAGTGTCCCCTGTCACAGTCAATAGGGCCACCCACACAATGACTCCTCTCACCACACTCCGCCAATGATTGGTTGCATATCAGTTTGCCAGTGGGGTTGAGTACCAGGATGTCTAAAGAGAATCTCATCATAGATGTGTGTAACACAGCACATGCAGTGTAACTGTGACTAGCATGGACAACATCATTGGCACCAAACTGTGCAATGTTGCTACAAGGTCATGCAAGGGTGCGATAGGGTATGTACAGGATGTGCTGAGGGAGCCATGTACACTGGCCACAGGTGTCACTGCACACATGTGCACAGACAAAGCAACTAATGCAGGTGGTACTGTGACCCCCGAATGTTCTGTGAACAACAGGAGGTAGGCCTTCCATGTGTATCTATATTGATGAAACCCCAGGATGCATGAGCACACACCCCAGTGTCCATTTTCAATGACATCATAAGCAAACTAATGTGTATGTGTGTTGTGATGTTGGCCGTGCAATATGGCTCTTCCTAGGTCATGGATTGCCAAACATCAAGCAGGTCACTGTGTCTGTCATTGCATGACACTAGTTATTGTAGTGAAACACGTGTGGCAGTGTATGTTTAGTTTGTGTGTCATCTGACCTATATGTCACAATGTACACAAATGGAGGTTCCATAAGCCCCCACACACACGTGAGCCATGAGATAACAGGAGTATGTCACTTTGTAGGTTTCCCCCCGTTTGCCAATAGGCCGTAATGAAATATGAATACTTAAGACGCCTTGCTGGCCACCCCCCACGAACCATGTAAGCTTCCCTGAAGGCCCTTCCAGGCATGGCCGGTTGGGCTGACTGCCCTGGGCCACACCCAAATGATGTCACCCACTTTTATCTGACACTCACACAGGATGCTATAGAAAGAGGTGGGGAATAAGAAGGCAGCCACAGTCCATCAGCACACCTGTGAAAACAAACTAGCATGTACATATACTTTGCAGCCAGGTGATAGACCATGTTATGTGTGTATCTGGTGACAGCATAGCCAAACCCCTGTCAGAGTTTACCTGGCGTAACAGCAGCATGAGGACATAACAGCCCCCCCAATCCCCGGGGGGGGGGGCCCAATCCATGTCCGTGTCACTCTCACACGTTTTTCTCAATGTTGATCCCTGTGTAAGCTGTATACCTCACCTGAGAGAGACATGTTGGACAGGGGAGGGGAAGTGCATTCACACTGTGGGATGCTGACACACACCGTCACAAGGGATGAGGGTCAGCTGTGACACACAGGCTCCCTTGTCACCAGCGGAGAACCCATGGCATGACATATGCGTGTTGCCCATGGAACTGCCTGCTGACAGGTGACAAACTATGCAGTACATGTAACACACACACACAGCACTGTCGCTGAAGCAGCAAGACCCTGTGCACAGTGATGTGTGTGTGTGTGTGTGTGTGTGGGCAAACCAGCAGAAGGTGACCAGTCACTAATGCCCTCACCTTTCCTTTGCATATCCACAGATCGAGGATCTCCGGAAGAAGGGCAGGGAGCTGCGCCTCCACCATGCTGCATACCTTCAGCGCCTCCAGGGTGAGAACTCACAAAAGGGTGATGATGTATAATAATGAGAATGTCACGTATTTGTAACTTATGTCCCATTATCAGAGATGCCTTTGTGTTACCTGCCTATGTAGATGTGCTATATTTCTGACAGAGAAACGTGCTGATGGCTGTCATGTTCCACAGATGGTGATGGCACCGAGGATGAGGCCACCACCTCTGCACACCTCTTCAGAAGGACACCAACACCACATGATGCAGAGGTGGTGGTCCTGGACACCACAGAGGGGGAGGAGGAGGAGGAGGAGGAGGAGGTGGACGAGGATGATGAGGTGGAGGTGGTGGAGGCGCAAACACCTGCAGCACCTGAAGAAAGGACACAGGAGGGCCAAGAAGGACATTCTGAAGGGGTGTCTGTGGGGGAGGCAGGGTTGAGGGTTGCTGCCGGGGATGTGGAGGGGGGGGATGTTCGGGAGGGATCAGGGGTGGAGGATTTCCCAGAAGGGGTTTGGGAAAGTGATGTTGAAGACAGGGCATCACAGGGCACTGTGGCCTCCCCCCAGCCACTGCAGTTGCCTCCACCATCCAGGGCCACAGACAGGCCCTATGCAGATGCCACCACACAGACAGCATTGACAATGTGTGTGTGGTGGCATATGCGTGGACCACCTGTCTGTGGCCTTGGATGGGATGGAGCAACGCATACATGAGATGTGTCACTCTCAGCAGTGGCTGGCGGGAGTGATTGAGAGGGTGGTTGCCGAGGTGGTACGTCTGCCATGTCGGCAAGCACCCCCTCAATGGCGTCACTGGCGTCAGTGATTGTGCTAGTGACGTCACCACATGTGCCCTGTGCTGCCCTGTCTTCCATCAGTGGGCATGCTGGGGGAGGGTGGGTGTCACCTGTGTGTCTGTTTTATGTGTGTGTGTTTTATATTTGCGTGTGGGCGTTTGCGGGGAGGGGAGGATGTTTGGGGAGGGGGGGAGGGTGATGGTATTTTCCCCCTTCCCACGTCTGTAAAGTTCATCCCAGTTCTGTTTTTCACCATAAAATATAGTTTTGTAAAAACCTGTATTGCTCACGTGTTTGACCTAGGCAAAGTGTGCGGATGTCAGCATGTGATATGTGTGGGTGCACATATGTTTCTGTGGTGCAAACATGTGTGTGAAACCAACAGCACCCCCCAAATAAGGTGTAGATGTTCATAATTAGGGGTCTACAGTAACCATTGCAACGTAGCAGCTGTCTCACTGATGTACATGGCACAGGAATGGTCCTATGTGGAACAAAGGTCTTCACATATCTGAGTCCCAAACATAGGCAGACCACCCATATCTGCCTCTCTCACAGACGTACCTATGGTGTGTTGGGAGGCAGGAGATTAGTGATGTGGTCAAGGGAAAAAGCCACATATATGCCACCAATGAGTGTTCTATGATGGGTTTCACACGGCGATGAGTATGTGACGTAAACACGCCATTGGGAACATAGTCCCCCTGTGACCACATGGATGTCTGTGCACACTGTGCCGCTGCATCCCCAAGGATGTTGGGAAACAAGGTGCACGTGACACATCACATGTCTGTGCAGCATGACAATCGTAGCTGATACTGTTGAGGTATTTGCAGCAGGGAACCTGTGTGTGGGTCATCTACTGTACCCATCACTAGATGACCTGGGCGCAGCTCATTTAGGGTTTTCACAAACACCCCCCGCCTCCCTGATACACATGGGACAACATGGACACTCATTGGACACACACACTGTATGTATAGTATTACAGCTGTTTATTGTCACAGAGTAAGTCTCATAATTAGCTTTCCATATACACATGGATATTCTAATGTGTGTGCGTTACAAATTAAAGTGTTACCTGACACCCACACAACATATGATCTGCATATGTAAGCTATTGACATGACACACATAACAAACACCTCAAAAACATGTTGTACTGGATACATAATTGCTCTAACTGAGCATTGTAAGATCAACAAAAACTAGGATTATACCATGTTATTGCATATATCATGTTTCATTGTTGGCGACGTGGTCGGCCACGCCTGACACGTCGGGCACCCTCCCCCCTCCCCCGGCCACGACCCTCTTCTCGAACCCGTGCTGGTGGTGGTGCAGGAGCAAGTCGGCGCATGACATCCAGCATGCCCTCAAGGGCCTCACATATCCGGGTGACGGGCATGTTTTGGACCGCCTCATGTAATTGATGGATCTCACCACACACCTGCCTTGTGTTTTGCTCCACTGCAAGGCGTATCCGCTCCAGAACACGTCGACTGCCTGTGCATGGGATACAGCGTGTTATATTCCATACATCTCCACTACTCCAACGCCATACACAAACATTTAATGTACATGCCACACGATTGGTGATGTGATAGGGCAGACTCAATCACAGAGATGGAGAGGGCCAATATACATAATGTCCACAGTAGTATATGGCAGGCAGACAAACCCACAGGGCACATCACACGACGTAGATGTGGTATGCCCTCACAACGATTTACAGGCTGTGGTGAAACACCCATATACTACAGCTGTGGCAACAGGATTGGCCAATGACAGCTCTCACATAACCATCGTGTAGGGGAGCTTGCGCATGCACGAGCCACAACTACATCAGCTGGACACCAACGGAGATGAACACAGGAAGGTCGAGATATGACATCACAATTGATGACACATGTGGAGGGAAAAATACATTCTCTGACAGGGACATGTGTATGTTAATGAAGCAATGGGATGTCTGGTAGGCACAGGGATGACACACCTTACCTGTACATGTGCACCTCTGCTGCACATATGTGACTCCTGAGTGATACATGTGCACCCTCACTGTAACACAGAGGAGGGTCCTTGGTCCAGATAATGTAGGCCATGTAACAAATGTGTAGTTATATAGTTATTTATGTATTTTACATGTTTTCTATACCGCCGTTTCCTTTAATCACAGCGGTTACCAAGACACAAGAGGGGAGAACAGAGACAGGGGGGCATACACTGACTAAACGTAACAGTGAAGGTAAAATTGGGTGACACAACATCAAGGAACTGTTACAGTAAAACACGTTACATGCAGGCTATAATAATAGAGACTGTTAGATGTCTGTGCCATAGTACTCAGTGAAGAGTACAAATGTCAGTTGTTTTCTGAACTCCTTTAAATCATCCAGGGATCGCACATCGGGAGGGAGAGAGTTCCATATAAGTGGGGCCGATTAGCAAATTGCCCTTTGTGTAGTACATTTACACGCTTTTCTGTTTGGACACAGCAGGGGAAGCACCAGGGGGGGACATCAGAGCTCTACAAAGACATGGCTATGTTTCCCGCTACCCGCAAATGCAGACATTGAGGAATGGTCATATAGCTTAACATATGCTCATTAACACAGCAGACTATGGCTAAGTTGTCATCCTGCTGTGTACAAGACATTTGGGTATCTGCAGAGCGGCAGGATGTAGCTTTCCCAATGTCTGTATCAATTTATGTTGTCATAGAGTGCTGGGCCGTCAGACACATTCCTCATATGTCTGCATCCATGTGTATCAACCTGAACATACACTATTCTATTGGGGGTAGAATGCTATCATTTCAGGTACCCTACAACCTTTGGGTATCACACATCTAAGGTAATCAACCAGAACATGTAACGTGTGGAGGTAATGTTTGAACAGCCACCACACACACACCAACTGTGGACTACTGGTGTGTGTGTTGTGGTTGTGACAGTCTATTGTCACCCACCTTCAGCATCACGGTGTGATGATGCACCATAGGCCCTCATCTCTGCCATCATCAACTCCGGGAGAGGTGTAGGTGTTGGTTCTGCTGGCATGGGTGGTTGGCTGGTCTCTATTGCTGCTTCACGCAATGGTGTCATGGCGCGCACGTGTGGCTCCAGGGACTCATCGCCAGCACTTGTGCTGCCCCCAGAGACAGCAGCCTCTGCCTCCATCAGACTCATAGGGGCTGCAATGTAGACCTCCCCCTCCTCCTCTTCCACCACCGCCTCATCCTGCTCCTGCTCCTCCTCTGCCCCTCCTCCTCCTCTTCCTCCGCACCCATTTGACTGTAGTCACCTGCATTGGGAGGAATCAGAGAGAGCACACATATGTTTCAGCAAACCACATATGTATACATGTGTGATACATAACACACAGACAGGATGTTTTGCATCCGTTCATGTGTGCTGCATACCAGACACCGGACACACTCCCATACGTGTGTGTCACCACCATGTGTCTGGGTAAGGGACACATGTGTGTGCTGTGCCCATGCACAGGTGGCAGATCGCCCCTTCTCCTGTTCATGGTCACATTGCACATGTTTGCCCATAGCATCCCATTCCTCTGTTATGTTACATATTTCCGCACATGCGTGTTACTGCCCCCACCCTAACACCTGCTTTATGCAAATCACTGCATGTGTGTGTTGGTTTGTGAGTATGGGTCATATTTGTATGTGATATGATTGTCTCAGTGCTACATGTGACTCGCAGTGACCCATAGTGCAGCGTATGGCAACTAGGCATCACCTTTGGCCCACTGGGGTGCACATGCAGCACTGTATTGCTGTCATGTCATACAAACATGCCTTTGAAATGACCAACACAGTCATGCATTGTATGGACATCACAGTTGTTTTGTGTCTGGTGACTCATGTGTGTGTGTGCTTCATTATGCCATAATCTCGTGGGATGGGTTGAGGAGGTAGGTTTGGATGTGAACCCCAGACATGTCAACAGAAATGGTGAGGTAAGGATATTGCACACACATATCACAACAGGATGGCAACATGATGTGGGGTTTGTGGACACATATGGGAGTGTATTTGCATAGGACCGCCCTGTACGGAATATGGCGATTGTACATGAGAAAGAAATGATTAGTTAGTGTACATACCTGCATGTGGATGTGCGCTATCCAGGGCCTCTGGCAGTCCACGAAGGTAGATGTCTCCCAGCCGTGCTGCAAGTTCTTGTTCCAGGGGCGAGAGTGTGGGTGTGAGGGGGGGTCCGCCACCTGTGCCCATAGCATGTTGTCTTACAGCAACCATGTGCTGACGGACACCTCTCTTGATGTCAGAAAACCTCTTTTTTAAGCTGTCTACATCACGTGTGGGGCCCCCTGCCCCACACAGTGCAGTACGCAGATCCTCCCACACTGCCATTCTGTTTGCAACAGATGTGCGTGTGCTCATTCTGCCAAATAATACATCGTAGTTGTCAAGGACATGGGAGAGTAATATATGGTTTTCACTGTCACTGAACTTTACAGCTCTCCTCCTTTGTGTTGCTGGCACAGGGACCCTTTTTCTTTTGGCCATTTGGCTGTAATGTGACGGCTGTCGCTCAGCAGATGGCCCTGCCTGTTCGTGGCTAGGCTGTGCAGTCTGTGCCCTGTGTGACTCATCACCAACTGGCTGCCCCACATCCTCCGCCTCCTCACACTGGCCCTCTCTGTCACTGTCCCTCTCCATCTACACCTTGAACACAGGCACCTCTCAAACAACCCCGTTCACCAACACACAGCAGGACACAGCACACACAACAGATAACAATAACACTACAATAGAGGACACAATACAGTACACTGTAACACAGGTGCTGTGTCAAGTAAATGAGCACATGTACACAGATACTACAGTGATTATTTAATTTATCCTCTCCCTCTATCCTGTGCCGTACCCCTACCTCAGCCTCTCTCTCTCAGACTCTGCTTCAATCTCTATATCCCGCCTTCCTCTGACGTCTTGCCACCACAGCCTCACTCCCTATTGCACACTGTACCTTTATGTCTCACACCTTCCTCTGGACTACCTCTAACCTATCCTCTGGCTCTGGCTCACTCTTTACCTCTGTGTCTGTTTGTGAAACTCCTCTAACATCCCTCACCGTGTGCCACGTGTTGAGGCCTATTTATACGGTATTTGCACGTTTGATTTCTGCACATGCGCATTTGTGCAGGCGTGTATTTGGTGGGACACGCTCGTGCGTCGCGCTCGTGCGCCGTGAGTGTGACGTCATACGCATGGGCGTTTGCAGGCGTCAACACACACATGCGCCGAGGGAAATAGTGCTACGTATGTGTATGGTCACGCATACGCATTACGTGGAGTCCCGCATGGGCGTCTGGGTGCTTTTTCCGCATGCGCAAGGCGATGCGCATCTGCGTGTCACCACGCACATGCCGACACCCATGCGTAGAGTCGCGCATGCGCGTGACTCTAGACCTTCGTCTGTGAGCAGATGCGCATGCGCATTGGACGTCACGGCAAGGAAAAGGAAATATAGGTGAGGGAGAACAGCTTGTCGACGTTGAGGGTTGTAGGCGGAGAAGAGTAGAAGTGTGTTTGGTGAGAGACAGTAAGGGAGTCCGAACAGGTGTATGTGTAGATTGTTTGGCTGGTGTTTGTATTGAGGATTGTATTGTCTTGTGTGTGTATGGTCTGGTGTGTCTTGTAGTTTGTACAGTGCTTAGATAGTTTATTGTGTGTGACATAGTTATTTGTTTCTTAGTTTGGTGGGAGGAGTTTATGGCGCATGTCTATGCTGCTGCATGTGTCCTGTGCAGTGGGCAGATGCTTGGGTTGCCGAACACGGGAGATGGTGTCGATGGGGCTGGGGCACAGGGCATGGGTATAGTCCCGCAGCAACTCAGACCTGCAGCTGTGGTGGCGGTCCAAGCCTGTGTTGTTCGTGCACGGCGCAGGAGGTGTGCCGAGGTGCAGGCTCGGCAGCCACGCCTCTACAGGCCCCGTCCCCAGCTCTATGACATGCGAGAGGACCAGGTCATCTCCCTTTACCGACTGAGCACAAGGGCTATTAGGGGTCTCTATGAGGATCTTAGACCTGACCTCGAGCCCCTGACTGATCGGTCCAATGCCATACCTGGTTTAGTCAAGCTCCTTGCTGCCTTACATTTCTTTGCCTCCGGCTGTTTTCAGACATCTGTGGCCGCAGTGGGTGGCATGAGCCGGCCCACCTTCTCACGATGTCTCCACCAGGTACTGCGTGCCATGGTCAGCCGGATGGGGGATTACATAGCCATACCCCACACTAGGCAACAATGGTGGACCCTGAACCAGGCCTTTGAGGCATTAGCCGGGATACCACACGTGATGGGAGCTATTGATTGCACACATGTTGCCCTGGTCCCGCCTAGAGACAGGGAGGTAGCGTACCGCAACCGCAAACACTACCATTCCCTGAATGTTCAGGTTGTATGTGATGCAAATCAGCATATTCTGAATGTGGTCCCTAGGTTTGCAGGGTCCACCCATGACTCCTATATCCTGCATCACTCGGCAATATTCACACAATTTGAGGAGGGACGTTTTGGCGAATGTATCTTGCTGGGTGAGTATGTCAGGGTCTTTTATTTCTGTATGTCATTATACATGTTTCTATTTGTGATCACAGTAGAGGTTTTATATAGTTTGACACATGCACTTTGCATATGATTGATGTTAGTCACAGGACTGGTGTTGGTATACATTATTACATGTTTTTGTACGTCTGGTACGACTAGAAACATTAACCCTACATCATGATTATCCTCACAGTCTATGACCGTTATATGCACATGTTGTACATGTGCTGCCACCTCAGTGCAGACATCTATGTTGTTGATGATGACCTCATAGTGCATGTTGGTAGCATATGCAAACATGGGGTGGTTGGTGGGGTGGTTTTGTCCACAACATACACCTGTGATGATGTTTAATTGCTGGATAATGTTTCTCCGTCATTTAACATGTCTGGTTCTGGATAACCCTAATAGTACACACATGTCATGTGCGTGTCAGTTTGACACACGCACTCTGTGATGGAGTTGTCACCCAGGGCTCAATATCTGACATGAGTAGGTGTATATTAATATCTGATAGATGATGTTGAGGTTTCCAGCAGGGAAAACACGTGTGCATATATTTGGCCAGACATATTGCCTATGTCACAGCAGACTTGCAACAATATGTAGTGCTTACAGTAGCCTCTGACACTGTAGTTGAGGGTACGTTTGTGCCATCTTGTCTGGCCATTCTCATTTCACATCACATTGTGTAAAATGTACAGTTACAGCAAGGGGACTACGTGGGTGCATACACAGCGGTATGGGAACCAGCTACAGCGGACGGTTATGTGCCTATGCATATGTTTTGGGGGCAAACTAATGACGGGCACAGTGTGCATGTTGGACGACCGCACCTTCAGAGGGATGTGTACAGGATGGGGACTGGGAAGACTATGGCTATGACAGGCATTGGCGCGCAACAATACACAGTTTATTTTGCCTGACAAAATAAACATCATATGTTGCCATTCATAAACAGGATGTCTACAGGTGATATGCTTTTCATTCTTACCTACCACCATGGCATACATGGTGTGTATGTGTGCCACACGCAAATGGCTGTGTGTTTTCCCTTGGTTATTGATGAGACATACCCTGTGATTATGGGAGCATTGGATTGCTATTGTGGTGTCACCATTGTGGGTTTGCAGATGTGGACAGTAACTGCATCACCATATGCATGTAGCACACACACACACACATTATTTAAGGGTGACTATGGTCGTTTGTGATATTTGATATGTGTTTACGGGCTGGATAAGCCATGTTTAGCTTGTATGTCATCATATGTATATCTGATAGAGCTGCATAGTTTGCAGCTGTATATTGTTGTCACACTGTCTTGTTGGTTTCTTTCTCATGTCGACACAGCTGTCAGGACTGTGTCACATGGACCCCTACATTTACATGCAACATTTCTTTCTGCAGGTGATGCAGGATATGGTTGTCGCCCCTGGCTGCTGACTCCTGTTCGTCAGCCACGGACACGTGCAGAGCAGAGGTACAATGAGGCCCATGCCTCCAGCCGCTCTGTCATAGAGCGCACCTTTGGCGTTTTGAAGAGTCGCTTCAGGTGTCTGGATAGGACAGGCGGGGCCTTACAATATGAGCCACGCACTGTTGCCGAGATAATCATAGCCTGTTGCATCCTGCACAACATTGCTCTCAGGCACGATATCCCTGCAGAAATTAATGAGGATCTTGAGGAGGATCCATTGTGCCCCCCTGTACGTGCCAGTGGTGACACACGGGAGGGCTCAGCGTTCAGGCGGAGGTTGATTGCAGAGCTGTTCACATGTACGTATTAAGTCGCTTACGACACACATGTGCTATACAATGTGTGTAATGTTTATTGTGTTATGTGTTAATGTTAACATGGAATCTGGATGACACACTGCAGTACCAGTTGACTCTGAATGCCAACATCACATATGTCCATGGGTGTGCCACAAATAATGTGGGATTTGCACAACAGCAGTTGGTGGCAGATGATGTGGGGGTTTGTTGGTATCTGTGTGGTTTGTTTGGAGGGTGCAATTCACAGGTAGTGTATGCTTCTGATATAAACAGCTGTTGTCAGACCAGAAGGTGTTATCTTACATGATATGTGTGCCACACAGTGTCAGCCATATGTTGATATGTTCATGTTGGACGGTCACTCCCTGTTTGTTGACTGTTGTCCATTGTGGAGCGCTACGATTAGACACATTTGTGATGTTTATGTTGGTATTAGGCTCCTGTGACATACCTATGTTTGTGTGCTCTTCATGTGTGTAGCAACATGTCACATAAAGCACAATAAACATAGTTGATGCTAGTATGGGGAGATGATATTAACAGTTTGGGTGGTATGTGGATGTCAAACATGACGTGTGTCAAAATGTATTGTTGATCAGGTAGCCATGACATGGATGTGGTTAGGGATGGGGACCTTCTGCATTGTGCAGCCAGGGGGTTGTGATAAAACACTTTTAACTTGGTGAGTCTACCTTCACTGCAGTGATGGGTATCTACACACATGGTGAGATGTATCAGCCAGATACAGCAAAGGGTGTTTTACAATAGCCAGTTGGATCACAGCATGTGGGTGTTGCTTGTGTTATAGCAGGTATTTAATGGATTGGATGGCATATCTTGCTGATGCTCTTGCAACATCATCCATCATGCGTTAGCTACAGGCTGTGTATGTGTGTAGGTCACGTGAACACAGACCATATGAGCAAATATCTTGCAGACACAAGCAAGGCATGATTATGTTGACTTACATACACAGACATAGGTGCCAGCTATTTATCAGAGGTGCACATGTAGGGTATGCATGTTTCAACGTTCAGACTAACACACATTGGGATGGCATGCAGCCCTCAGGGGTTTGTCACATGCAGACATGGGGTGGTCCATTTTAACACATGCAACACATTATGCATGTTATTTGTGCACATCATCAGAACATAACTGTTAATATGACAGACGGTATGAGATGTACAAACCAGGATATGTTTATGATACGGGAATACATGAGGTGGGAGCGCAGATATCCAATGCTTTTCCCTATTGTAAGTGGATTAACATACAACTTTGGCACAACATTAAACAGGTAGAGGAGTCTTTTGTCACAATATGGTGATAAAAGGTTTATAGTGCACTCTGCGACTGAGACAACAGAATGGTGTGCGCATACCCCTGAATTGCTCTGTGTGTACACGGACAGCGAGGTAAGGGAGGGGTCGGACACACTACACACACCTCAGGATCTCGTTAGACATCTCCGTGATGCCTCTGACATGTATGTGATCTGTACATTGTGATAGGGAGCAGTCATTAATTGAGGGCTCTTGTGGGGTGTGATAGCTGGGGACATGACGGTGCAGTGTGTGATTCATGGCTATAACATGACATTTGTTTGCTTATCTTGTGTCTCCATGTGCAGAGGACATACGTGGTTTGGATGGTGTTGGTCTGGTGCTTTGCCATGTGTCTCTACATCAGCAATTAATCATTTTGTTTTGGTAGGTGGTTGTACATAGACATTGTGTGTGACCGCACTAATTGAAATCATATGTTCCTATTGATCTGTCATATTGCACAGATGATTTGTTTTCCAATATTCTACGTTTAGCATCAGTAAACCATCTCTTGCTGGTGTCACTCATATTCCCTTGTGTCTTGGTTAAGCATGTCCTCTACCACACTTTCACTGTGACATGTGAAACAGACCTGCATGTGTGTGTAGGTTGTTGTATTGTGATGTTTGGCTGCACGTTTTCTGTCCCCAAACAATGTACTCTCAGACAACACCATGATATCATTGCATGGTCACTGGGCCGTTATATCTACAGATCTACACCTGTGCACATGCAGGCCATGTGTTACAGATGTCAATTAGACATTTCCATACTGTGGGTGTGTGTATTTGTCGTTTGCCTGTGTGATGTTGCATTGCTCCGACATCATACATTATCATGTGCTGTTAGGGGTGTGTGCCTCTGGGTGTCTGTTGTGACTATGCTACCTCTTACATAGTGGTGTAAACGTTGTCAACATTATGGACATGTGTTGTGTGCATTGAGAAAACATGTTTCTTTTGTTGTCATTAAGCACTGGTCTGTTTTCATTTGTGTTTACAGATATGCACATAATCTGGACCGTCATCAACGTTGGCTTGCCATGGTGAATCTCGAGCTTTTGCTGACATTGTCTACCTTCAGGTGTTCCTGATATTGTTGTGTAGTGGCTCAAGCGATTGATGAGCTACACCTGATGCACACACACGGTATGTGTATTGGTTTCTTTTGGGGTTCATTACATCTGTCTTTCACTGTTGATGATATAATGTTGTTCTGATGGGCATGTAACATTTTCTCTAGACTCACATGAACAGCTGCATATGGTGTGTAGCTGCAACACACCTGTGTGACAGGCGCATGGACATTAACATATCCATGTGACAACCATGTCTGTGTTGAGGCATAATGATGTTGGCCACATGGTTATGTTTCATATTGCTATCATGTCCTGTTTGACTTTGCATTCCTTTCTTCAGCATTTGCACAGCTGTGACGTTATGACATTTGTGTTTCTTTTCAAAGGTGTCTGACGATTACATACCTCTCCTCTCCTGACACAGGACAGTGGACATACCGGGCACATCTCTTACACTGCAACTGTTGTCAACAACACCCACCTGTTTGAGGACAGACCACCATGCAACTCTTTGCTATGACATTTTGCCATTGGATGTTTTACCTCTGAGAGTGCAACACATGACTGGGATAGACATTATTGATTTTTGACTACTGCTTTCACCCTGACAGAGGTGTCGATAGCACTGCTGATGCAATTGATTGGCAGGACGTGCTCCTCATTGTGGGGGACACACATGGACTTCGAAGGACTATGGTATATTGATCACAGACCCCTGACTATGCATGTCTTGAGCCTCAAAGACACTTTTAACATGAGTGTTTGGATTTTAGATACACTTCTGACGTTTTACGATGATCCCCCCTTGTGCAGCAGCAACTGACATGGACATTGTAGGTGTTACATTTTGTCACAGTTGGGTGTCTCATGTTTTGTACCATGGCTGTGACATGGCACCGATGATATTCTAATGTTTTTCTTACAACACAAGCATACAGCCCATGTATTTGTCATGTGGCCAACGATGGAGTGCTCCTATTGTCTACGTCAACCTATTTGCCACCTGGACATGATCCCCATTTAAACTCCACAATGTTTTCAAACACAAGACCATCTTGGGATGATGTTTTCAGTGACCCATGGGTGTTTACATGCATGTGTGGCATCACTGTATCATGTTGCCATGTGGCTGGTGCTTGTGCATCTCACTGACTATGTTTCTGTGACACCACATGTGGACCTATGGCTTGTGTGTGGATTTAGGTGATATGTTTGTCCATTATTTCCTTATTTATATGCTGCTTCGTGTGTTTGCGTACTGTGCATACATGACAGTCTGCATGTCTGTACACACCTTGCATTTCCCGTCTTCACGGTCATGACTATGGCTTGTGTTAGCGACACTCACATTGCCACATTATGTTTGCAGTGTGGCAGTGTGGGTGTCAATACTACTTGTTTACTGGGAAAATTCCATGTATCCTGGTATATGTGACGATGCACTGTTTCCCCACACCAACACTGCATGTTGACCTCCTTGATGGTGTAATATGTGCATATTTCTGCTGGTTGTTGAGTTGGTATTATGTCAGTGGTCATGTGCATGTGGTATTTGTTAGCAGATGCTTATTGTGATTTACATGATTGTTTGTGTCCATAGTGGTGTAGCTTGTACTCCCATATCGGGCATTGGGATGTGAGTATCATCATTACTTTTCTGTCATGTTTTTGAACATTAAAGTCCTTTGCACCAAATATCTTTTTGGAGTTAGTCTGACCCCTGTTTTGACAGTTGGGTATTTTCTGAGGGACAGATGAGGTGTATTGGGTCTTCAGCATGCATCATCTCATCTGTACATGCACTCATATGTGGGTGACACATTTGCGACATGCAGCAGCAAGGGGGCGCTTGGGGTCTGGTGTCAGGTGCAGAGTATGCACCTGATGCACATTATATCTGGTGTGGATAATTTGTTGTCAACCAAGTTACCTTTCTGTAGGAGGTGGCTTTGTGACATGCTAAAGGTTTTGAGCACTTTCCGAGGTGATGCGGCCAGCCCTGATATTATGATGGCACTGTCTACACTATTTGTGATGTGTGCAAACCAAATAAAGTTCTGTATTTACCCAATATGTGTTTCGTGTGGTGTTTGCATTTCAGGTCTGTCATCATGCTCAATGTGTGACTTTGTATCAGTCATGACTCCTTGTGAGCCCATGGATCCATCATTTTCCTTTCAATGTCACAGGGTGTAGATGATGTTTTTGTTGTTGCTAGGTGATGGTGGGTTACATGACCTGCCATGGGCCACATGGGGTGCTTCTGTGACTTGTTCACTGTTTGTTTGGTGTGCAAGCCATGTTTCACTTCACTATGTTAGTCCTCCGGTATTTGCACATACATCCCCTTTATGTGTTTGTTTGCTGGACATGTACATGGGTCACCTATGCTCACATCCTTGTACAGTGCCAGCTGTGTTAGTGACAGCCACATGGCACATCACTGTCTATGTACGCTTGACATCCACACACGCCCTTTGGGATCTTTGTGTTAGAGTGTGCTCATTGATTGCTTTTTGTTATTGGCTATGGTCATGTGTTTGACGTGTGCTGTATGCATGTTTTTTTTCCGCACATGTTTTGTTTTAACATCTCTAATGGCCTCACTCGGCCATGAGGTACCAACAGGTTCCTCAGCTCTACACACACCCTTTACTGTCTTCACTGTAGAAAAGGGTGCATCCTGTGTGTTGCCTAGCCATGACATTTGTTGTGTAATAACGACCTCACACTTTAGGGTCTTTACATCCTGTTGCATGTGGCCCTTTCTTTTTGATGAGATTCAGGTGTTTGGTGTGCTACACCTTATTGCATGTTGAGCTGTCTCCTGTTCTTCTCCTGATTATTCACCTGATCCAGGGAACATCCTCTGATGGCGTTGTGTTTAATTATATCCCTGTTTTGCATGCGGTATTCAGTGCAGGACTTTTCATTGTGTTTGTGCAGGTGTTGTTGTTGCATGATACAGAGTGCTAATTCTTTCTGTACATGGTGTATCTGCATGTGCATTTACTACAGATTAGTTGTTTTGTGTTTGTTTGTCATGGCAGCCAGCAGGCGTTTTGTGTACTGGCATGCGTTATTTTGGTTATGTAGACTTTGTTGTGCCTCACATGGGCGGTGTGTGTTACCATTTTAGGCGTCTACATTTGTAGTACTGGTCGTTTGTGTGGTTCCTGTCTGCAGTGTTGTATGTTATTGCTTGTCCTGCATATGTGCTTTTCATTAGTGTGATAGTCATATGTGTGTACATCAGTGGCATGCCCACATTGTACCATTAACTGAGTTGTGCCACATCCTTCCATCCATCCTTTCTCTGCCAGCTATGTGCCATCCTACCCTGATGTGCATGCTGCTAAACCACGTCATCGACTAACACACATTCGTGCATTGCATCTCAACCTGCTTGCCTCTCCTGTGTGTGCTCTGCCTAGCACTTGTACTCCACCGTCATCCTGATATTTCACATATGCTTCCATTTCAGGACTCCCCTACTACACACATCTGCACATCCTCTGTCTCACACTGTCAGTGTAGCAGGGTACATTACCATCAATCTGTGCATGGATATAGCTGCCCATGATATGTTTTTCACATTTTATGGGTGTCACATGGCCTGCAGCTGCTTTCGGCAGCCCATCAACTTATGTGGTCCTTCATTTAATTTGATATTTGTCTGTCTTCTCTGCTCTGTGCAGTGTTTGTGTTATGTGTGTGTTTAGCACATTCCTCTATTTGCATTCAGCTTGGGGGATGTTACTGTTATTGGCTCAGCTTTCTGCTTTTACCTATACGTCCTTATGGCATCTTCTGGCACACCTTTGATTGACACAGCTTATGATGTACCTACGATAGTGGCCTGGGAGTGGACAGCCTTTCAACATGGCCTATGGACATAGATTACAGTTCACCTTTGCTGACAGGGTATGTTTGTGATGTTACATCTGCTGCACCATAAAAGGTGCAATAATATATGGCACAAGGGTGTAATTGGTCTCACTATGCCAGGAGTGGTTGCTGGTACACTTGATCACAGAGTGGGAACATACCTCACCCACCCTTATTAATTAACTGGAAGCAGACCATGACCCCTGCAACATCATTGCTGTATTCACCAGTTTTCTACATACATGACATAGGCGTGTGTGTTTTTTCATCAGACCTTGGCTGTCATGGAGCTGTGTTTACTCTGTGGATTTCCCTCTCCAGAGGTAATGGGGCAGTTTAATGGATGATATTGACTTTGATTCTGTGTTGATATGCGTCACTTGGGACTGTCTGCAGCCCCTCCTTGGTGTGTAACTAATGACTGACCCAGGTCTGCCATTGCTGATCTCGGAGCAAAGGGCTGCAGACAGGCCCAGGCTGAGGATTGCAATATGAGATTAACTCTGACACCCTGTGGATATCAGACACCAGGGGCTGTCTGCAGTCCCTCACTGATAAATCACATATGCACGAACTGTGTCCAGCACAACTACTTATGTTTTCCATACGTTACAATGCACAGTGCTAACAGCAGAAAGAGTGCTGTGACCTTTCCCCGCCTTCATAGGGCACCCTATGTGGCGCCCCCTCGGCCCACTATTTCACAAACATTGTTGGTTGGCTTGGTGGACACTGCATTTGGAGATGTGTCCTGTGGGGTGACTTCAAGGGCACGTTATGTTACAGTGGCTCTGAGAGTACATTTGCTGGAAACCACTTATTCCACAGATATGCGATAACACCCTAATGGGGCTATCTTACCCCTTACAGGTGCTGTCTCCGCCAGGACATGTTCATTTGCCATTGTGTGGGATTGCACCCCTGATCCCTGCACCATTGTACCCTGATTGTGTTTGGGTGCTTGCAAATCAGCACAACACCATTTACCTCTCCCAAATTATTATTCCTCATAAAACATTGCCACACACCCTTCTGACCAGCACCACAGCCCCTATGCCTCAGCCAGCTGTCCTTAGTGTGCACTGCGGGTGTTCACAGCCTTGCTCTTACACCCTTGGTCAGTGTTCTGACCATCATGCTGTTGCTCGGTTCCTCTGCTTTCCCATCATTGCGCGACTTATGCCTCCCAGTCATCAGAGGCCTCCAAGACCATTAGTGCGCCGCTTTACGTACAGCAGCGCACGCACCTCTGGCGGCCATAATTTCTGTGACTCCAATACAAAACAAACCCCGACAACTGCCTTCCGTGTACACTGGGGGGGGGGGGGATTGAACCCTGCTCCCAGCACCATTGGTCAGTGTTTTAACCAATGTGCTGTGGCTCCGTTCCTGTCTTGTGCCTAGCCGCGCACCGCTTTGTGCCTATCAGCGCGACGCCTTCTGCCGCCCAAGATGACCGGTGCGCCGCCTTCTGCCGCACAAGAGGACCTGTGCGCCGCCTTAGGCCGCCCAAAAAGAACTGTGCGCTTCCTTATGCCGCTGAAAGAGAACTGTGCACCGCCTTATGCCGTTCAAAATTTATTTGCCTCCTAAAATAATTTAATCATTACAGTTGCTGTCTCAGCTGGCCTTTGTCGTTGTGCACAATGGGGATTGAACCCATGGCCCCTGCACTATTGGTCAGTGTCTTCACCGTTGTACTAACGGGCTCGTGTGTTTTCTATACACGGCAGCGCGCCACTTTGCCTTTTGGCGCGGGCTAATGTCTAATGTCGACCCCGCACATTACCGTTGACGCGCACACGTCCGGTTTTGCTTACTCCCGGTTTTTTTTCTTTTGGGCAGCCTGATCCGCCCACTCCTTATATGGCACAGGTACACTACCGCGGCCCACGCACGATAAGAAATTTTAGTAAACATGCCCTTAAGTTGGATCACCTTCCTTAAGTATTAGTATGAACACAATTTTTTGCAGTCAGTCATCCATGATGTTGTCTTCCAAATTTCTTGGTAAAGCCATGTAAATATTGTAACAGCTGCATCTGATTATGGTTGTGCTTAAAGACAGTGAAATGTTTCTGCAAAAAGTGAAAAATGCAACAATGGCCAAAATGGATGACATAAGAGAGAGATAATAATACACTCAACAGAGATTTCCATAGTACAGCAAGATGAAAGAAAGAGAAGTACTGCAATGATGCATGCAAAGAAATAAAATCAGAAAATCAGAGGAAGACCAAGGCTGGCTTTCCTAAATCTATGAGAGGTAAAGAGAAAATTCCAGACTCAAACTGGAATGTTATAAGATGTTCAATGATCCATGTTGAATGATGCTGAGAAAATCAGGAAAAGGTGGAATGAATACACAAAGTCATTATAACATAAAGTTGAAATGTATCAACAGCTGTTTCAACCTCTACCTTACGATCAGGGACTGTTAGTGATGAAAGAAGTCAAAGCAGCATTGAAAGCATTATCAAAGAACTGGGCATTGATGTTATTACCACGGACGTATTACAGCTATTTTACCATAAACATGCATTAACTGCACTTTAGTAAATAGGCCCTTTTCCTTAACTTAAAAGAGTTGGGAGGGAGAGTGGCTGGAGAGATTTAAGCTTTCTACTGCAGCATCTAACTTTGGCCAAGTTGTGAAGTTAGCCCTGAAAATTAGCACTGGCCTCTTAACTATCTCAACCCGCTCTAACTGCACCCCAGGCCTGCCTGGAATTTGAGTTGCTAAATTTACCTGCATACTGAAGTGTATGGTGGTAATTTTATAAAGGCGTTTTTGCCTGTAAAGCCTGTTTGAGGAAAATGCCTTTTGTAAAATTGTGTCACCATATATGCATGAAAGGTACATGTGATGAAAGATCACACAAATTTTACATGGACTATGTATAGGCATACCCAGGAACATAGTTTTGAAAGTTGTGGTGTGTACATGTTTTTTTATAGAATATAGAAGCCATTCAAGAACATGAATAAGGGGTTTGTATGTGCAGCAGGGACATTTATGTGCTGAAAATGTCCCCGACTGTATTCTGAAACACTGCTATCATGCACATCCATGGTGCTAGCACGGGGATTTTAGAACATGCCCAGAAGATACAGAATGGGGGCATGGTCAGCCATGGAGATGTCCATAGCATATTCCAGAAAGGTCCGGGTACTTTCTGCGATATCCCTATGGACGTCCTCGTTATTTCTGCTGAAACATGGAATAAAGCCAGGACTTAGAAAATATTCTAAGGAGGGAGGAGTGCCCTGGAGGAAGGAGTGGCCTAGTGGTTGGGACAAGTTACCTCAGGCTGAAGGCCAGGGGTTCAATTTGTGTTCAGGGACAGCAATCTTGGGACTGAGGTCTCTAGTCCTGTAGGCACTACTTGTGGCCTTGGGCAAGCCACTTAATCTTCCATTGCCTCAGCTACACATGTAGATTATGAGCCCTTTGGGGACAAGGGAATATATACAGTACCTACTTGTAGTGTTTGTAAACCACTCTAATGCCTTTTAACCTAGGCAGTATATCAAGAAACTTAATAAAGATTATGCAGTGCTCTTCAATTCATCCCATATTGAAGAATGGTTGTGACAAGTATGTGCTGAACTGGTGTGATTGCAGCCTGGAAAAACACAAGATGCAGTTATAAAGAACAGAAAGCAGAGGTGAGGGAATGTTGTAAAGAAACATTAATAAACACCCTTACAGAAATATTAAGAAGAGCAATAGTGTTTATTCTGGCTGTGCAATTTGTGCTAAAAGAGCTAATCCAGGGGACCCTAACAAATCCAGTGTTCTGAAAACTGGGACTGTCGAAGTAGGAATAGTATGTGAGTGAGTCTGGAATCAAATCATGTTGGAGTGAGAAAGGGAGTTCATATGTGTAGTCCTGGTATGTCATGCCATTATGGTATATCAGCTGCTAGTTATAGGTTCAGTTTGGCAGAATGATGTCTTTTGTGACTGCAAGTGAGAGTGTGTGATTTGGGGATAGCATGGGAGGATCTGGTGTGCAGCTCTGCAGTTCAGGGAGGCCATGAATGGCTGGCCAGTACCTGGACCATATGCATGACTGCAGTGTCAACAGGTGCCTGTGTGATGGGCAGCCATACATCAGTTGTGCCAGGTACTAGGAGACATGACCGATGTTGTGCCAACATCCCCCAGATTGTGCCATGAGGCCTACATCCTTCCCCAGTCCAGGATCTATGCAACCTGCAAGAGTGGTGATATATCTGAAAGATGGTTACCTGGGTATGATGGCATAGAGATCCCCCCTCCATGCCCACACAGGCCTGACCAGGGGAGCAGTGCTACAAAGCAGACTGTGGAAAGGCAAACAGGGTTGCCCACAGATAGTGGATGTATACAGACCGACATACACCACGATGGGACAGGTTTAGCTGCAGTGAGAAATGCCAGTACCCAGATATGTGGAAATCAGATGCCATAGCCAGAAGGCCCTACTACTACTACTACTGATCATTTGTATAGCACTACAAGGCATATGCAGCGCTGTACAGACACACGTATAAAATGGTCCCTGCTCAGCAGAGTTTACAATCTAGTCAAGACAGACAACACTGCAGCTGTGGACAGGATACATCTAGGGGGAATATATAAGAACATAAGAACATAAGATATGCCATACTGGGTCAGACCAAGGTCCATCAAGCCCAGTATCCTTTTTCCAACAGTGGCCAATCTAGGTCATACGTACCTAGCAGTTTCCCCAAAAGACACAGGTTCCGCAATGCTTGTACTGGGTCAAGCATTGATTATCCTGGGTCCCTTCTTAATAATGGTTTATGGACCTTTCCTCCAGGAACTTGTCCAAACTTTTTTAAACCCAGCTATATTAACAGACTTTACTACATCCTCCGGTAACAAATTCCAGAGTTTGATTACATGTTGAGTGAAAAAATATTTTCTTTTATTAGTCTTAAATAGTTTACCCTGTAGCTTCATTGCATGTCCCCTAGTCTTTCTATATTCTGATAACGTAAACATTCGATCTACGTTCACCCGTTCCACTCAGTTCATTAATTTATAGACTTCTATCATATCTCCCCTCAGCCGTCTCTTTTCCAGGTTAAAGAGCCCTAACCTTTTTAGCCTTTCTTCATAGGAGTATCCTTCCATCCCCTTTACCATTTTGGTGGCTCTTCTCTGAACCTTTTCTAATAACTCTATATCCTTTTTAAGATACGGCGACCAGAATTGCACACAATATTCAAGGTGCGGTCTCACCATGGAACGATAAAGAGACATTATAATATCTTTTGTTTTATTTTCCATTCCTTTCCTTATGATACCTAGCATTCTATTTGCTCTCTTGGCCGCCGCTGCACACTGGGCCGATGGTTTTAACATGTTATCCACAATGATGCCTAAATCTTTTTCCTGGGTGGTGGTTCCTAATGTGGAACCTTGCATCGTGTAACCATAGTTTGGGTTGTTCTTCCCTAGATGCATAACTTTGCACTTGTCCACATTAAATTTCATCTGCCATTTTGATGCCCAGTCTTCCAATTTATCAAGATCCTCTTGCAATTTTCCACAATCCTCTTGGGTTTTAACAACTTTAAATAGTTTTGTGTCATCTGCAAATTTGATAACCTCACTCGTTATTCCACTTTCCAGGTCATTTATGAATATGTCAAAAAGCAGCGGACCCAGGACAGATCCCTGGGGTACACCACTATTCACCTTTCTCCATTGGGAAAATTGGCCATTTAGCCCAACCCTCTGCTTTCTATCTTTTAACCAGTTCCTGATCCACAGTAGTACACTGCCTCCTATGCCAAAAGTCTCTGATGAGGGACCTTGTCAAAGGCTTTCTGAAAGTCCAGATACACTATATCAACCGACTCACCTTTGTCCACCTGTTTATTCACACTTCAAAAAACATAACAGATTAGTAAGACAAGATCTTCCTTGTCTAAAGCCATGTTGGCTGTCTCCCATTAGGCCATGACTATCTACATGCTGAGTAATTTTATTCTTTATGATGGTTTCTACCATTTTTCCTGGTACTGACGTGAGGCTCACTGGTCTGTAGTTTCCCGGATCACCCCTGGAACCCTTTTTAAAAATTGGTGTTACATTGGCGATTTCTCCAATCTTCAGGTATTAGAGATGATTTTAATGATAGTTCACAGATTACTAATAGCAGGTCTGCAATCTCATATTTCAGTTCTTTCAACAGCCTTGGATGTATACCATCCGGCCCAGGTGATTTGCTACTCTTCAGTTTATCTAATAGTTGTAATACATCTTCCCGATGTATCGATATTTCCTTCAATTCTTCCCGCACCTTTAAATACCACTTCAGTCATGGGTAACATCCCTACATCTTCCTCAGTAAAGACCGAAGCAAAGAATTCATTCAGTCTCTCCGCTATCACCTTTTCGCCTCTTAGTGCCCCTTTAACTCCTCTATCATCTAATGGACCAACTGACTCTATCACAGGTTTTTTGCTA